>JBBPBS010000247.1:1078254-1113221 GCA_037974835.1 Cicer judaicum
TATAAGAAATTTTAAAGTGCAAATCAAGTGTTGTCACTTTGATTATTGATTCAATTAAAAATTCAAATTAATCATTAAATAATTAAAATAGTTGATAAAAAATATAACTTGTTATTTTTCAGTGAAAATAGTATTAGATTATTATAACATCAACGACTAAATAAATTAATTAATTAACAATTTAATAAATAATTTAATTTTTTTTATAGAATTAGACACTAAAATAATAGTATTTTAAAGACTAAAATAATAATTTATCAAATTTTTAAACACCTATTCTTCCTCAAAACTTATTTATGTATGATATGAGAGTCTTATTTAATGTTATATGACATAAATATAAGAAAATATAAGTCCAACATTTTTTATTTATCGTATACCAAGTTTAGGTAATATATTCGGAAAAAAAAAAGTGCGGGTAGATTTTCAAAAGTTATAGAGAAGATTTATGAGTGCACCTACTACAATTATTTCCTTCTTATTTTGTTGTTGTTACAAACTACCAACTATATTTCTAAAAACTTAAACTTAATTCATAAGTGTACCTTTGGATATAATTTGTTTTGTACTGTTCTTCTTAATGACAAAAAAAAAAATTGTTTTTTCTTTCATATGAATGCATTCAAAGTCATGTTTCATATTCAAATCATTAAGTGTACCTTTGGATATAATTTGTATTGTATTATTCTTCTAAAAGATTAAAATAAAAGATTACTGTATTTTTATAATATTAATATATTTTTTACAATTAAAATTCTATCATCTAAAATATAATCCAAATTAAATCAATTATAGTTAGATCAAATTATATTTACTTTTAAAAATATCATTTAAACCGAATAAAACTACAAATAAATTTATCTTTTGATACGATAACATTTTATTTCAAAACCCATCCAAACTAACTATAGCTAACACCCCTTGTTAAGAGCACGGAAAATTTGGACAAAAATTTATCTAAAGTCACTCATTGAAATAATCAATGATTCTATACCATCCAATCAAACAACCATTAATTTTTTAATCTCAATCATACAACCAATAATTTTGTAAATGCGTGTAGTAATTTACTACATGGAATCCCAATTCGGAAAATTTCTCCTCTATTTTCATGCTTAGGCTTGATTCAAAGAAGCAAATAAATTATATTAGATCTTGATCCATTAATTATGACCCAATGTCCAATACTAGTTCACCTATATTTATATTTTGAGTTTCTATTTGCACCTTCTATCTTTTTGAATACACCCCATTTGCGTACTTTTGCTTATGGACTAGATGCCTAGATTGTTTTGTCCTCGCAATCTCGCATAAATAAATATTTGATTTATTGTTTTTATATTGATCGTTGATCCAACTTTCAATGTTTAATTAAAATGTTTAAAAAATATTATTAAATTAGAGTTTTTGATAAATTTATTAATTTTATTTTTTACTATTAGAAAACTTTAGCCAAAAACTAGGAGAAGAGCATCTACCTTTTTGTATTGTGCATACCTACTGTTAGAAATCAAAATAATTAGGTGCAAATATTCACTTACTTTGTTTTCTTCGAAATACTTATACATGCAGAAGTTTGAATTCAATGACAATTTCTGTTACCTTCCAAAATTTTACTTTTGAATAATAAACATTTAGAATATTATAAACAATTAGACAAAGGAATATACTTCAAAAATATTCTATCCATTTTAAAGCAAGTGTTAGCTATATAGCAAAAAGGTTTTGTTCCAAAATATAGTGTTGTTTTATTTTTTTATAAGACATTAAATTTTTTTTCTTTCAAATTTTGACTTTAAATTAATGTTTAGTGTATCATTTTTAAGTTATTATATTTCATAATCAACAATTAATAAAGAACTTTATAAAATTGTTTTTTTTTCTTATAGGTTTGTAAAATTGTCTCTAAATATAATTTTGTAAAATTGTTATATTTATTTATTTATAATCTTGTGAAAGAATTTAAACAACGTTTATTTTAGAACAAAGATAATATTTTTATTTTATAGTTTTATAAAATATAGTAAATTCTACCATAATTAAGTTATACAAATATAAAGTTCTAATTTTGAATCATAAACAAAACGTAAAATCTAACAGGTACTTGTCAATTGAACTAAGATTTCAAAATAAATATAATATTTCGTTAACATTTGAGAAGTTGAAATTCAAAAACGAATTGTAAAATTATTATATACTATATATTATTTATTTTTTTCTTGATCAACAAGACATTAATATAATATAAAGTATTAATTATTTGATTATTTAATATATGCATTGTTATATGTTATTTAATTATATTTTTACTTTTTTGAACAGTTAAGTTATGATAATTTAATTTTATATAATATTTATTATTTAAAATAAAATTATCATAACTCTTTTTATATAAAAATAATATTTATTTTGAAAATAATTTATGATCGCCATCTATTATATCTCATCCTTACTAGAAATTAGGTGATTCTATATTTTTCAAAAAAATCATAACAATTCACTTTAATTTTGTCGACCCACAAGGTTTGATGTATCTTTTATCCAATTTTAATATTTAATTGAGTCAAATTTTAGACTCTATCAAACTCGATAAATTGCATGTTCATTAAAGACAAAACAAAATAAAGATGAGACCGAATTAATCTCAAATCTAGACTCCAAATAGTAGTCATCAATTTTTAAATAAACTCGTAATAAATTAAGTTGAATATCACTTATCAATTCACTGTAACTCATAATATTATTTTAAAATTATAAATTATTAAGTTAGTAATCTGATTTATATTTTTATATAGTGAATCAATAATAACATAAATAATTATAAAAAATAATAATTTATCCTTAAAATAATTTGCAATCATTTTTCTACCTTATCTTTATTTTTTTGGATCAAATCAAATGCATCTGATCAAAGATGGATAGGAGCTTGTACACTCTAGATCCGACCATAAAGATGGATAGGAGCATGTACACTCTACATCCGACCATAAAACCAAACTTCCATAAAATTTTACACATTCAAATGCGTGCTTATAATAATTTGTACAATTCATATATTCCAAAAATATAAAAAGCATCACCCAATTGTCAATAATGATTTTGTGCAATATCAATGGGCCCATAAAGCCCAATTTGCAACAAGTTGTATCTATTGACAAGAAAGCTCACGAGGTTGAGAAATTCATGGTAGTGCATGCCCATCATCAAGAGCAAAAAGGTACTCAATTTATACATGCACGACTATTATTATGGCACTAAAAGGCAAAAGGAGTGGCGTTACATAAACCTAAACATGTAGTTATCATGGCATGTCGACCAGTTCTTCCTTTTGTCACATGTAGTAGAACTACTATCTCAAAGTCTTGTATGTCTAGTATTTAATTTAATCTTGTTACAACTCATATGTGGATCATGGGATACTATAAAAAGGCGATCTCGATTGAATTATAAAATACACAACTACTTTACATTTCCAAATTCATTACAATACAATTTTGTCAAAGAGTGCACAATCAATTCATCAGAAAATGATAGTTTCTTTTCTCATTCTTATATATATTTCAGAAGTATTCATTTAAATGAACATACATTTTTTTGCTATTTGGATGTATATTTTCTTTTACAAAAATATAATTTTTTTTGTCATTCAAATGTATACTTTAGGATGGAGTAGTTTTTTTTTTTTTTTTTTAATAATATAGGTGTAATTAAAAGTACCTCTTAGAGGAAATAAGTAATCACTAACACATCTTGATGTAGAGTATTGTCCTAGAAGATTCAAGGCCCACAAGGTTGCAAAGGACATGCCCAAATGGAATATATGGGCCATTCCAATCTAGCAAAATGCAAAAGTCAATAGGAAATTAAATAAAAGCTTCCAACAATGCTCACACACCCTTATTTTCCAGGTGTGTAAGTGTGCTACTAATCATGATTTAACCTTAATTTAACCATGTTGCAAATCCCACTGTCCCTATTAATCATTCTTAATGTTAGTTCCAAAATGTTACTCACTCAACGTTATTAGTATTCATGCACTTGGCATTGTCGGGCTATGGTCGTTGTGTTTACACGTGTGATGGGTCTAGAATTATTTGCATCGCTTGCTAAGCCCACAATCATTAATAATCACAGTTGAAGTTTAATTCAATTTCTTATTTTGTTCACATTAAAAAAAAAAATTACATCACATAAAACTAAATACTACCAGTATCGATTAATTAATTAAATTATTTGAATGTTAACTTTGTAAAAATAAACTTCTAGTATTCATCATCCTTTCTACTCTTCTTTCGATAAAAAATATCCTATCTATATTGTTTTTAAATGACAAATATTAATAATTACTTACTTTTTAATAAAATATAAGTAAAAGAGTATATATATTTGAATCAAATATTTTTCATATATATAATATATCTTTTTTACTTATATTTTCTTATAAATAGAGTAACCATTACAAATATTAGTTGATGAACTACGATCTTTATTAAAATTCGGAATTACTTCTTCAACGTCAAATTAAATAGTTGGATAGATTGAAATCCATAAACAATCAAATTGAAAGAGATATCAAGCACTACTCTACCTTTTTTTGGAGTGGTGGTTTGCAAGATACTAAATTTATTGAAGTCTGGGTTATGTAGCTATAATTTACTTAGATTTTTTTTTTTATTACTAAAAATATATATTTATTTATTTAAATTAAGAGAATATATTGATCGATAAATTAAAATTTAATGTTGTTAAAATTAAAAATAATTAATTTACGATTTGACAAACAAACTCGTAACATTCAAATTAATAGCATATATAAAACAGAAAGAAAAAAAAAAACCTATAAATGTGGCAAAACTAAAGTGTTAGAAATACTTATGTCACCAAAATGACTAAAATCTTAATCCATTAATATAATTTCACTTAATAATATGTATTAGATTTCACCATTTGAAGATCAAAACGACTAAAATCTTAATCTATGAAGACAATTCCACTACTAGAATGAATATGGATTAGACTTAGCCATTTGAAAATAGAAATGACAAAAATGACCAAAATGTTAATCCATTGAAATCATTCCACTTCTCAAATGAATATGGACTAGACTTTGCAATTTGAAGATCAAAATGACCAAAATCATAATCCAATGAAACAATTCGACTTCCCAAATAAATATGGATTACACTTCACCATGCGAAGAATAAACCATAAACCCTTAATCCTAAAGCCTCAGCTATAAACCTCCAACCACAAACACTAAACCAAATCATAAACCTTCAACGCTTAACCCCAATGTTTAAACCCTCAACTCTTTTAATCCTAAACCCTAAACTATAAAATTCCAACCATAAAACTCCAAAACCTAAAACGTCAACTCCAATTTCTAAACCCTAAAACCTTAACCCTTAATTATAAACCCTAAAAATTAAACTCTAAACACTCGATCCTACACCCTCATTCCTAAACTTCTGTTGTAAATGTAGAGTTAAAAAGTATGACACTACTATTATTTATCGAAAGCAATAATATAAATTACACAATATGTAGTTGGGTTGAAGTTAAACTTGCATTAATAGTTTTGTTGTCAACACTATTTTTAGAAGCTAAATAAAAGTTTTTTAGTAGTATCTAGATCTTTAATGTTGATGATGTCAAAATCATACATTTAAGAAAAAAAGCTTAAACCTTTTGTCTCTGATTCATAATGAAGACTATAGATGTAAGGACTTAAAAAGTAGATGTTAGATTTTAGAAGGAGCCAACTCCACCCGAGACCCTATTAATTTGTACTAATTCAATTTGTCTAAATTATTACTATAGGAATAGTATTCAATATTTATGGCCAAATTTTAATATTATCCACAACCTTTAGCTATTAGTATGTTTGTGGGTGTGTTCGAAAAACTTTGTATATTTGAATTAAAGGGTGGATATATTAGTTGAATTTATGTATTATTTTTGTTTTCTTATTTATGTATAATTTTTATTTTATTTTATTATTAATTCTCAATAATAAGAACTTAATTTTGTACATGAAGTTCAAATTTTATAACAAACAGTTGAAAAATAGTTATTAACATAACCGTTATTAATTATATTTCTGTTTCATTTTTAATAAAATATTATTTAAATTTTTTTTAAAGTGTAGTCGTGTACGATATACATGTTAACAACAAATTAGTTGATTGATATTTTCTAACTTAATAAAATGTAACTCGTTACCATATCAACAATTATTGATCAATGTAGGAAGTGATATCGTTCACATTTGCAACATAATTACAGTAGTACTATATTTCTTTAAAAAAAAATTAAGATTCGATGATTTTTTAAAAACATTTTGTAGGCAAATATTGATAAATTAATAAATAGTCATATTAATTTCCCATATTTGAGTTCAATATATATATATATATATATATGCGTACGCTCGCTCGAGAGTAGTTAGTGTACTTTTCAAATATAGAGAACCAATTAAAGATGCAAACAAAATGAAAAGAATAAGCTATAAAATGGTAGAGTTTGAAAATGAAACTCACTAGCTAGGACATAGGATGATTCCAACTTGAAAATGCTTCCGAAATAGCGAAAGAGAATAAGATAGAAGGTAACATGAATAATATTTTGGTACCTGGCAAATGAATTAGGAAAACGTCAAAAAACGAATCAATACAATGTTATGTTCCAAACATGGCACTAGCCAAATGTGATGCAGCTGGTGAGTTGATTGCACGTGAAGTAGATACTTTATAATCTCATATAGTGACATTTGCCAATAGGTCACTGGCCCCACAAAATAATGTGTATTATTTAGTATGAATGTTATTAAATTATTATCTATGTACATATCTACTTAATAATAAATTTTTCATATTTTAAAATAATTTAATAAGGATATATTTAATAAAAAAGTAATGAATATATTTAGATTTTTTTAATAAAAATTAATAGGTTATTTTAAGGATAAATAACAATAAAGAGAGAATGTAACTGAAATATTTGTTAAATAATTAAAAAGATAAAATATAATTTTAGAAATTATGTATTCAACATCCTAAATTTTTGAAAAGTGACTTTTTTATTTACTTTTTTTTTAAATAAATGTCAAATTTTTTTATTATATTAATTGTTTAATTCCAATAATTTAATCTAATAATAAAAAAGTAATTATTGAATCTAATAGATTGTAGTTTAAAATCTACTAATATTATTGGAAACGACCTTAATGTATTTGGTATCTTAGACTATAGCATTATTTTTTTACCTTAAATTTTATTAATTAAAAAAAGTACTATCTTTATTTTATTTAGTTATTTATTAATAAATGTAGAATGAACCAAATCAATACTTATTGAGGGATAAAGATTAATGTTACATATATCCTTAAATATAAATTCTTCTTGTGATTTTTTTATTTCACTTTATAATATTTCTTTTACGTTTTTTAATTATATTAATTAACTTTTCAAATTTATCTCTAATTATTTTAAAAAAATGATAATTTAATTCTCCCTATATATTAGTAAACTAATATAATAATCCAAATGGCAAACAAAATTATATTAAAACCAAAAATATGTTAATTTATGTGATTTAGTGAATGAATTTTATAAAAAGAGTGAAATAATATTAAAAAAAGAAAAAGAAGGAGAAGCACACGTGCAAGTACTTAGAAAGCCATTCGTGCGGGCAAGTGGGTAAGGCATTGGGAAGTGTGAGACGCGTAAGATGCAGACCTCGTGTTTCGTAGCTGACTTTCTTTTGTTTCATTTCATGCTTTTCTCTCTCTCTTTCCTCTCTCTCTCTCTCCCCTCTCTCTCTCTTACACACTCACTGACACCGTGACCTATGAAATGGGGTACTGTGTGTTGTGTGTGTGGGATCAATGAATGAAATCAAGAAAAGGCAATAGGAAAAAATTCCAGTATCCCTTCACTCCCCCTACTTTTTCGTAATTATTTTGTTTCAATTTCTTTCTTAACTAAATTTCTTCGTCTTTCAAATAATTTTTATTATTATTTAAAAATTGATAGAATAATTAATGTATTTATTTTATAAATTAACATTTTTAAAATAATATTTATATTTGAATGTGTGTTAATAGTTAGATAGTTAAATTTTATCATATTTTATATTTATTGATAAATTTTATCATGAATCAAATCTAACTTTAAATCATTTAAAATTTTAACGATAATTAATGATATTTATTAAAAATATTAAATTTAATATAACTTAATCACTATTTTCAATTTTATATATAAAATAGTAATTTAATTGACATAGATTTAACCTACTGAATTTTAAAAAATGTTTTGATTTTTATTGAACTAAATTTGATTACATTATTAAAAAATTAAAAAAATATTATTAATCTTCATTAGTATAGATCTACGAAAGATTAACTATAAAAGCGGTCCCCTTTAGTATTTACCACTGCAAAAATTTGTCACAGTATAACTAAGTACAAGTTTTTTGGGAAAGAAAATGAGGATGCAAAAATTTATTTTTCTTTCTAGGTTAAACTAATTACTAAATATTTTTAAAAACTGAACAAATGTGATTGAAACTTTATATAATTATATTGACTGAATTATTTTTTACTTTTTTTATATCTTAAATTTATATTAAAATATAAAATATTTTTTTTTTAAAACTCTATTAAATTCTTTTTTTAAATATGTAAATCTTTAGAATCAAGTGTGTGAATTAAATTTAGATTTTAATATATATTTGATATTTAAAAGAATTAAAAGTTAAAAAATAATATAATATTATATATTCATCTATTATATTATTATTTTAAATTTATAAAATATAAAATATATATTAAAATATAGACTTATATCTCTATAAAAAATTTCCCTCCAAATTTCTTTTATAATCAAATTCGCAAAACGACCCTTATTTGCATTTTAAATGAAGTATAATACTATTATTTGCATTTTAAAACAATGAATGGAACAGAGTGAAACATATGTAATTCATTTAATTTTATTCCATCATCTTTAATTATTTTTCTTCCCCTTTAAATTGATGTTTATATAATCGAATCAAAGTCGTTAAAATTTTAATTATCAATTTGTCCTTATTATGTTATTACGACAAAACACAAATTAGATTATTTGTATGCAACGTCCCTTCTTAAAAATTTCATATGGATACTGCAAATCTCCAAAAATTTGCAATTTGCTAATCGTAATCGGACGTAGAACATAATGAGAGGATCGAAGAATTCCAGGATTGCAAGAATTGACCCAGAATTAACTAATAAAAAATTAACATATTTGTCTACGTTTTCATTTTTCATTTTGTGTATAATATAATTATTTTAACAAGTTATATAATTATTATATTAGTAAAAATGTACCAACCGAAAACACTTTGATATTAGATTAAGTAAATTTTTTTACTAAAAATATCTAATATGGATTATAGTAAATACTTTAACACTTTTTCTTTTATAGAAAATCAATACTTTAATTTTAGAAACCGTAAGTAAGAAAGATGAACTGTACAATTTTAATTATTTGAATAAAATATAATATATTTAATTTGATAATATAATATAATATATATTTTTAAAATAAGAGGAAAAGTGAAATAATAAAGTTATAATTTATTCCATTTCGTTCACTCTCCAAATAATAGAATGATAATTGTGTTCTATTACTTCAATCTATTCCGCTCTACTTTATTCTATTATGTTAATTTTAAAATATCAAAACATAATCTTAGAATACGCTGTCTAAAAAAAAAGTATTTGACATAATAGTACAACACAAGTATTTAAAATACTTGACAATTTTTTATCTTGTACAATATTTGATGAACCTTTATGATTTCATTTACTAAATTATGAGGGGATTTTTTTTTAAAAAAGTTAATATATCTTATCTAAAATTTAAATTAATTACATCAACTTTTTAAATACACTTATTTATTTATATTTCATTTCAATTATTTTATAAGTTTATAATATGAGAATCTACAATTCTATCCAAACAAATGCTTTTACTTGATTTGTTATGGAAATCTTGGATGGAAACGCCATTAGCATATCTCATCCAACCTCCACAAGTTAATTATATAAAATCTAATTCAACTTCGACTAAAAGTAATTTAAACTAAAATGATAAAGTAATTAGTGAGGAAAAATAGTCTAAAAGAAATAATGAAGGAAAATATTCATCATATGATTATATGAATGTAGAAATCTGTAGATATTTTTAATAGTATATATCTTGAAATAATTATCATTTTCTATATTCGTAGTATGTCATTTTCTTTCAAAAAATAATAAAAAATTTCATATATTGTATTGTAATTAAGTGTGATAATTCTTCTAATATGACCCAATTTCATCCTTTTACCCTTTGGAATGTCTTATATGAGATGATTTCTTAACTTTAAGTCAATGAAGAAAGTCAAAATCAAATGTATATTAGAGGAGCAACTTGCCTTTGCTAAGGATGTATACATCCAATTGATACAGCTCTTATTGTTACAAAAGTCACCAATTCCATGCATTTCAAGACAAAAGGAAAGATTGGTGGCGTATCTTGGAAAGTTAGATATCAACAAAGCATATCTCCAAACATATTATAAATATTTATGAAGGTGCCTACGATTAAAAGGTGCCTACGATTAAAAGATCAATCGTAGTAAGTCTTAGGTGTTTTTAGTCGTAATATTTTTCATGATGTACGAGTAGAGATTACCAACCTTCTAGGTGTGAGGCTTATCATGAGCTTTTGTCTCCCTTATTTAGTACGGCGAGACAGAAGATAAATATTTGTTTATGTTCATGATTAGGGACGATATCAAGATCTCCACATGTAAGATACTCACTCAAATTCGCTTTAAAATTTGAATAGAGGAAATCTGTTTTGATTGAGTGTGAATGTAATTTTTATTAAAATTAAAATTTTGGAGTAGAGACGAGTTTCAGAGTGTTGATATCTACCCCGAATTCTCTCCATTAGTAATATTATTGTGATTTTAAAATTATATATATATATATATATATATATATTCAATATATTTAATATTTTTTAAATATTTAAATTTATAATCTTCTCTCTATAAGAAATACAATTTTAATATTTTTTAAATTTTATTATTGTATAATAATAATTATTTTATTATATTACCTATAATAATTATGAATTTTAAATTTATTATTTTAAATATATTTGAATGGGTGAAGGTTGGGAAAATTTGAATTCCGTCACGGAAGAAATTAAGACTTAAATTTTACACTCGCTAAAAATTTGGGATATAGGCAAATTTTCTCCAACTAATCGGGTCTGAGATGGGGGAGGCAAAACCCACCCATGTTATTTTTCCATTTTTCCATGCCTCTTTGATCAAAGGTGGAGTAGAATCAATTATTGCAAGGAAAATCTAGTCACTTACAAGAAAAATGTTATCAATAAGTATATTTTGCAGTTCATTCCATCATATTTCGTGAGGATTAACCATTTCCCCCAAACTCTCTATGAATAACTTGAAAGAATGATGAATTCAGATGGCATAATTAAAATACACAAAGCTCCTTTGGTGGCTAAGGGATACTCATAAACTGAAGGTGTGGACTTCATTGATGGTTTCAGTCCAGATGCAATACAAACTATTTTACAACTTGTCTTCGCTATAACTACATCTCAAAATAGACACAAGGAACCAAATTGTTAATAGTTCTTAAAACTATAACAACATTTCTTATTCAACATGAATACATTCAATCTTGTATTGATCACTCCCTCTTTACCATTTCATTTTTCTCTAGGTGTATGATTTTATCATAACTAGAAACAACTCAATGAAATATCAATAATCAAACACGTCCTAGACACTACTTTAAAAAAAAACATTTTGTGCACCTTTAAACACTTCCTCATGCTAAAGGTTGTCCAACGTCTGCATCAAGTATGGTATCTCCATATCTTAAATAAAATATAATATAATGTTGACTTACTTACTAATGTCATACTTTTAACTGTCAATCCTGCCTCCACACTTATGACAAAAAACGCTTAGTCAACCAATACTGAAATCTTCTAGGATGTTACTGTTTATTGTCATCTCATTGATCGTTTAATTTATCTTACAACAAGACCTATATATATTTTTATATGCAACAACTCCGTCAACATATGTCTACTCCTCTCACTTCGGCTCATTAAGTTATTCTTCGTGTTATGTGTTGCCTTATGAAAATATGAAATCATAACTTATTTTTTCTTGCCAGCACTCCTCTCCAATTGAAGGCTTTTTGTGATTGAGATTGAGCTTTTTACCCGTCAATACCTAAATTTGTCACAAGATATTGTATTTATGCGGGTGACTTTCTTGTCTCATGGCAATCAAAGAAATAAGCTATTGTCATTCGCTTATCTTTTGAAGTCAAATATCCTGTATTTGTTACCATTGATGGCGAACCTCAATGAATCCCATACCTTCTATGTGACCTCACATTTCAATCTATCACATCAACTCTACTCTACTGTATTAGCAAATTGACTTGTTCTATAGCTTTCAACTTAACTTTGCACGAGCGTACAAAACATATCAAAATTGATTGTCTAACGCCAACTCTTTTATTCATGTCAATCTCTACAATAGATAAGATGATCAAAAAATTTATGAAGTCTTTTGATCTTCAACCTTTCAACTTCATTCTATCCAAACTAAGAATTATTGACATAATCTCTAGTTTGTTGGGAGAGAAAAGATGTTGGATAAATAATAATTAGCTTATTTTCATTTTTAGTAAAGTATTTAGTTAGATAATTAAGTTTGTTTTATGTGCTATGATATTTTCCCTTCACTTTGTATTTAGTTTAAAACAAACAAAAGTTAAAGTAAAACATCTCATTCCTTTCACTCTTTTAAACGAGACACATCTCGATTTTTCTTCTTCTTTATTCTTCATTAAAATCTATTTTCTCCTCTAGTTTTCATTGGACCAAAGAAACTATAAATACATCAAACGTCTCTAGTTATAAATACTCATTTGATAAAAAATTTGTCTCCAAATATATGTTCATTTTCAAATTACTAGAAACATTTATTGTTTCTTTTCCAAATAAACATCTAATTAATAAAACTAAATATCTTAGAATATAAAAAATCAAAATAACTATATACAATACAAATGGTATTTTAAATACATTTGTACATAAAATAGATCCATTAGTTATACTACAAAATTTATTGACAAAAGTAAAATATGCAATAGTAAATGTGCCATGTATGAACAAGTAAATGTCTAAAAAGAAATAGAAAAACACAATCCTAAAAACATTTTTACTATAAAACATTTAGGAAGGGCGGTGTTATTTAGATATTAAATTTGAGACACTGTATACCAGTATAAAATACAAGTATAATGAGTCTCTGACAATAAATGAGTATATTACCGATAAAATCTAATATACAAATCAATAAAATTAAAAATTAGTAAACAATTGAAAAGAATATTATTGTATAATATCGGACATCACAAGGATTCTTTGTGTGAAGTTGCCGACAATTTTATCTCAATAAAAATACATGAATGTGAAGAAGGTGAAAAAAAAAACTGTGTGCAAGGACATGTACATTTCTAAAATTTATGAACTTGTTTTGCTTGTTTGGTTACCGAGGAAACACTATGCGAGGTCCCCACTGTAATTTCTTTTCTTTTCATTCCGTGGCACCACAACTCATTGTTACCACACTTCTGTCTCTTAGATGCTCATGTCTCCCCTTTAAAGCTCATCAAAAAGGACCACGTTTTCTTCTCAAATTCCTCCCATTACACCACTTGAAAATTAAATACACAATTATAAATCAAATACACAATTATAATATCTCAAATTTGACTAATTTGAGTATAATGTTTAATGTAACTTTATAAGTATTTACTAACTGCCTTAGTCTAAAGTACAAATTCCCCCAAATTATTTACTCTCTCTATAAAATTCAACATTACATTGATTTAAGTTGAATTGAATTTATTTTTCTTAAGTAAGATTTCGTGTTCAACATGTGATTTGGTAGAAAAACAATACTAAAAGTGATCAACCTACTTCCTTAATAAAATTTAGCGATGGACAAAAAAATAAATTAATACTTCACACTAATAATATAGTTACATACTGCAATTACAAAATCAGTATCCTAATTTGAATTCCTCTTATTCTTTGATTTTTTAGAAAGAAGATTTTAAAAAGAGGGAAATTCTAATTAATTGTAAGTTATATACTAGGAAACTTTTTTTTTTCCTGAATATAAAGTGAAGACTAAAGCTGAGATTTAAAAGTTAGTATAGTCACGAGATTTAGTCACACTCATTAAAAAGCAAAATATAGAATATTTTCTTTTATTAGTATTGAATAATTAAAAGAATAAAAGGTAGAATTAATATTTTGTGAGCATGTCTAAGAGATTTGTATTTGGTCTTGTAACCATAAGACTAGCTCTCAAAATAAATCAATCATAGAACAAAGATCGATGCAACAACTATTTTAAAAAAATCAACAAAGTTTATTTCCTTCTAATAAAGCAATAGGTTCTCTAATTTAAATATATTTATTGAGAACAATTCAAATCTCTTCTTAAATAAATATAAAGTCTCAACTATTTTATAAATATATTTAAATTATTGTTTAACAGATTAATTAGATTAAATGTAAAAATTTAATATACAATTAGAAACTATTGACTTAGATTACCTTATCATTTATATCTATGCACAAAGCCAATAGTATTGATCATGAAAGAGTGTAGTGGACAAAATAGAAGTCCAATATAGAATAAAGATAAGGTTTTAAATAGGTTTCTAAATAAATACACTCTTTATTTTATCAATTAATTTTATAAGAATGAGTTAAAGATACAGTATACAAATATAATAATATTATTTAAATAATTTACTAAAATATTTTAAATTATCAAAACCTTAAAATAAAATTTCAAAGAAATCGTAACATAAACTATTTGTCCAGAGCCAAATTAAAAAACCACTTTAGACACTCCAAGCTTTTGCATCCAACTCAAAGCAAGAAGCAAACCCAAGTCTTTCTTGTTAGCTTATCAAGTTGTTACTTCAAGTGCAAGAAACAGAAAAATACACTAGTATATGAATGGTACGACTTATATATTGAATAGATTGATAATCCTACTTATATGAGTTATTATTGTACATTATAACAACCCTCTAACTAACTAATTGATTGATTAGTTAATTATTACATTCAATTAATATTTTACTTAAATTTTAAGTCATCTAACCTCTCATTCTTTTACATTAAAAACATGCGACAACTACGAAAAAAATGTATTCACAATTCTTTATCACATTAAAAACATGTTTCAAATGCACTAAGCCAACATATTGAAACATACGGAAAAAAATTACTTCATATTTGAAGGTGAGAGAAAACCTATGCACAAAAAATAAACAAATTTGGGGTAGAGGCAATAGTACAAAATTGAACTTTTAATATGGTAGATTTAAGTCGTTGATCTGGCATCAGACTTAACAAATGAGAGGGAGGTATATTTAAATAGGTTTACCCTATAAACGAGTTAACAATTTCATGGCAATTTTGTAAATATGTGAAACATGTAAATATGTTAAACATGGTTAACACCGTTATATTGAGAATCGATTTAATAAATATTTTGTGGTTAAATCAGTTACTTATAAACTAGTTAACAAAATGAGACAGTGGCAATTTTGTAAATATTTAAAACTTTTTTAATGTGGCAAATTAACCCAAATACGTGTATATGATTTAAAGGGAATGTTTTTATCTTCCATCATCTTATTCACACTTAACTGCAACGTTTTAGCTTCCATTTTATTAACTATTGTATTATAAATCTTTTATATGGTTGTTAAATTTATTGAATAATAAATTTATATGAATAATTTTTTATAATTATATTAGTAATATATAATTTTTGTGACGTTTTAGATAATATCATATTATTTCAAGGAAAAAAATATATGTCAAATTCATTTTTTTCTAACTATTTTTTATTTTACCTTTAGTAGTTATTTGTAACAAATGAGATGAATACATGGATAAATTTTTACAACTTACTTTAAAAAAAAACTTTTAAGAAATTTTTTATTGTTGTTAATTGTTAAAGAGAACTGATTACATTTTGAAAAAAATAAGAAATCATTATAGGATTTGTCATAGTTATTCAAAACAGATATGTCATGATGATTTGTTAAACATGACAAATCTATATGACTGTGACTACTATGTCATATTAGAACATCTTAACATAGTTATTTCATGGACGCGAGTACGTAATTTTTTAGATGTTGTTATTGATTGTATTTTTTTATATTTGTATGATAAAAAATTATAAGTTGTTATTGATTGTATTTTTTAATATTCATATAATAAAAAAAATTATGATTCAACTGATATTGATTGTGTGTTTTTTTTCTTTCAGATATTTGACGACTCGAGATCAATTCACCCGGATCAAAGTGAATAAGTTCAAAAACATCGTGTGAATTTTATTTTGAAATTAATTGAAGAAAATGACGATACTAATATATGTCTATTGAATATTGCTATATTGTGGCTTTGTAATTTTGTTAATGGATATTTAATTATTTTTTTCCGTCTTGTTAAGATTAGTCGAAAATGGGATACATTTTATTTGTACTCTATATTTTTTTTTTTTGTATAAATATGAGATATTGTGATATTTGCAAAACTCTTATTTGAAATTTAATACGAAATATTGCATGGATTAGTAGCATGAAAACAAAATGAGAAATTTATATAAATAAAAAAAATTATTATTTTAATTATATCTATTAAGTTAGTTGGTCAAAGTATCCGACTTAAAAAGATGATGTATTTTATTGAATTTACGATGTTTAAGTCGGTTAAGCTGAATCGACTTAATATGATAAAGTTCTGTTAAGTCGGTTCATGAAACGAGTTAAAAAATACCATATTTTTTAAGTCGTTTGCTGTTAACTCGAACACGAAACCGACTTAAAATGTACATTTTAACCGATTTAAAAGACAAAATTGTACTAGCGAAGGTTGTCTTGTTTTAGACCTCTTTTGGTATTAAGGTAAGCCAAATGAACACCATTAAGTAATACAACTAATAAAATTGTATATTCACATTCTATAATATTATGGACCCATTTAGAGGAGAAGTCCATAGTATGAAAGCCATTTTTAAAAAATGTCATTCAATGTCATATGCCTTAGACATGGCGAATTTAAAGTTAATCATATTTTTTTACCTTTTAGGTTTTTTATATTATAAAAACTTTCAAAAACAAATATAACATTATCAATTATATGAACAATCATACAAACATTTTGAAAATGACTAATAATAAGAAGAGGAGAATACCTTTTAGTCTCTTAGCTAGGTCTTAGCAATTATTTTATACAACACATTAGATAGAGCAATTAGTTGGGGTTATTAATCTTAGAAATAAGTTAGATGAAAGTCTTATTGATATCCCTAATGTTTCTTTTTCCATTAAAAAATTATGTAACTAACCTATAACATTCTTCTTAGTTCTTAACAATGTTCCAAAACCTTTTATGTACCATAGCAAGTAAATTGTCTGGATTTGGGACCGCATTTGGTTTCATATCTATAACATCTTTAGTGCTTTTTTTTCTGAATGTATTTTTTTTTTTTAAAAAAAAAATCTTCATTATATTATACATTGAAATTTATATATTAAAATATCTTTAAAACGAAGTTGCAACCTTAGTTATTTTCTTGTTGGAAATGATGGACAATAAATGGTATTGATGATGGAATTAAATGTTGTGAATTGAAAAATATGAAGTCCCACATAAGAGGAAATACACACTTTAAGAGCATTTATAAGGTGTAGGTATGACACTTGGGTTGGGCCCCAAGGGGCATCGCAATTTTATGAATGAGGGAGAACGCAAGCAAATGGACCACCACACACGCGCGCCGCCGCCGTCCGACTGGTTTGGTTTGTATTAATTATTTTTAAACATATGAAAATTAATTATTTAATTTTTAATTAATTAAATGTTTGCTTCCTTCACAAGATAGTGCATTAATTACGAGATTGCCCTACACCGAGTCAAACATCAATAATCTGATCCAGTCAAAGCCCTAAACAGACTAATCTTTTGTTTTGCCCGATCAAAACCCTAAAGCTGATCAAGAAATAATGGTCAAATCACGTTTCCTATTTTTTAGCGCACTTCTTGTGGTCAGCTGATGGACCTCGTGCTTAATGGATCCCTCAGATTTCTCAGATCCAGTTGCTGAACTCCTCTATAAATAGAGAGTTCACCTCAGTTGGAAAAGCACACTAAAAGCTCTCCGTATCTGAGGCTTTTCTCACTTCTCCCTCTTCATTCTTCTTCTTCTTCTTCTTCTTCTTCTTCTTCTTCTTCTATTTTCTTGAGTAGCCTTCGTGCTATATTACGAGTGTCAGTCATTCGACTGCCATACAAAGGGTGTAATTCTAGATCGGTTTTCTACAATGCAGTAGAAATCCGTTACAGAGTATTTGAGCTGTTTTATCCTGGAGACTTCGTGGTTGATAGTCTGCCTTTGCACAATTTGGACAGTGCCTCGAAACGTCTTAAAGAGAGCGACCTAGTCCGCGACTCAACCCAATAATTTTTATCGGTGGCATTGTTATTTTTAAAAGTAAATTTTTGAAACAATTTCTCCTATGTATAGTCCATGTCCAACTCCACATTCATATCATTGCTAACTCTGCCCTCAACCACACATAGGAAGCCTCTTCAATATCTGTTGGGTTGATGGATGTAAATTATTTTGGAAATGGTTAGTAATCATTATGTTGATGTAATGATGTATATGTTTGAAATACCCTTTCTATCGCTAAACATACACCACTTTTACAATTAAAAAAAATGGTTCATAAATATAAATATTTTAAATTATTAAATACATTTATTATTTTTCTTAAACATATTCATTATTAATACTCCCTATAAAGAATTTTAAAATGATCGTCACTTTCAATTTTTAGAAAAAGAAACAGTAGTATATATATTTTCTTCTTTGAACTTAAAAAAGGTTTAATTGTTTTTTTTAGTCTTGAATTATTCGATTTTTATTAAATAGGTCTTTAAACAAAAAAGACTTTATAATTGAGTTATTAAACTCTTTAAAAAATGAATTAGACTTGAACCAACTTTTTTAATCAAGTCTCAAAATTAATAAATAATTTTTAATTGGTCCTAAATTTTTAAATAAATTTCTAAACTCAGTGACCTAGTTACGTTTTATTTATTTATTGACAAATGTGAATAAATAAATTATGTTAGTTTCTAAGATCAAATCTGAAATATTATGCGTAATTTTTTTTAATGTAAACTACTTTCGCATAATCTAATTATAAATTAAATTATTTAAAAGTTTAAAGACCGAATTTTTAAACTTGGTATCAATAGTCTATTTACAATTTGCTAACAATTAAACTCAATGATTCAATTATAAGTATTTTAAAAAAACACAAATTAGAGAACTATTTAAAACTCTTCAAATACATTTAGGGATCCGTGCATGCATAAAGTAATTAAACCTATAAATCATAAAAATTACTATAACACCTTATAGTAATCATAAAAGAGAAAATCTAATGCATTTGCTATATAATTCCATTTCACTATAACGGCCATCCAACCTTAATCATCAACCAAAAAGCTTTGTAGGTGGAGTCTTTGTGATCATAAATTCATAATGCATGGGTTTGTCTAGTGGGTAGAGGGCTTCATGACCCTTCATGGGGACCATGTGGTTTAATTATCATGCCATTTTGCACTTCATTATGCATATATCACTTGTACGATAATAAGAGTGACTCAAATACAATTGCAAAATTAAAATATACGGAATTTTTTATTTTTAAATGATTCAAATATTAAAAAATTTACTAAAACTTATTAGCGTCAACATTAGTGTAGGCTAAACCGACATTACATCAAAATATCAACATATATTATTTTTATAGAAAAAATTATAAAATTTAAATCTTA
Organism: Cicer judaicum; assembly: GCA_037974835.1. Taxonomy (NCBI): domain Eukaryota; kingdom Viridiplantae; phylum Streptophyta; class Magnoliopsida; order Fabales; family Fabaceae; genus Cicer; species Cicer judaicum. Next base: position 1,098,303 of record JBBPBS010000247.1, read on the forward strand.
GACAAAGAAAAAAAATAAATGTGGGGGCAAAGTTGGAACATTGATGGTTTGTAGGGATAAAAAATATAGTTTTCTGTAAGTATGGTAACAATGAAAAGGGAATGTTTTTGTTGACCTACCCAACCATTGAGCTTTAATTATATCAATATTTTAGCTTCATATATATATAGTATCTAATGACTTATGTTATGAAAGGTTTTTGTGATTAAGTCCTCTATTAGTAATTAAAGGTTGTGGGTACCAATCTTATAGGCTGCACATTCCTTTTTTTCATATGTTTTTCTTTTTCTTTTACATTGTGAGGTTAAATAGTAGTGGAATAATTTCCAAAATATGTCTCACATCAATATCACTTTTTTTAGGCTTACAAGTTTGTTGAGCCACATTGGATTTTTTTATTCCCATTCAGCCGTTACCACTAAATATGTTTGGTTAGACACTTAAAAATTGAATGAGAGAAAATGAAACTAAGAGAAATATAAATAACAAATATAATTGCTCCAATAATTTTTTAATTTGATTTTAAGTAACATTTTAATTTTTTATTTATTTTTTTTGATTTAGTCATTTATTTAATTTTAAGTAACAATTTAATCTTTTATATCTTAAAATGTGAACAATATTATCATTTCTTTACATAAACTTAGAAAATTCATCAAAATCTCCGAACAAAATCCATAAAATTCAAGACCAATTTTAAGAAAGCTCATGTATTTATCAAATGCATAACTCAAATATTCAAATAAATTCATATATATTTCTATCTCTAAGAACATCAAACAAAGAATGGAAATATAAGTTTATTTAAAAATTTGAATTATGAATTTAATGAAATTTGATTTTATATTGAAGGTGATAACTAATTTTGTGGGTTTTGTTTGAAAATTTTGATGAATTTTTATTAAAAAAAATGATAACATTGTTGACATTTTAAAACATAAAAGATCAAATTATTACTTAAAATTAGTTAAAGAACCAAATAAAAAAAAAGATAAAAGACTGAAATGTTACCTAAAATTTAGTTAAGGGATCACAAAAATAATTACACCTAAAGAAAAAAAGAGAGTCAAATGTAGGAGAATTATTTAATTGTTTGACACTAGAGTAAATTAAAAAAAAATGTAAAAATATTATCTTTTATCATTTTATTGATAAAATTACATTTATAGTTCTTTAAATTATGTTCAAATCTCATATAGATTTTTAATTTTTTTTTATTTAGTAAAAGAAAGAAAAAACTACGTGGAAGAGACAACAAAAATAAAACTTCTAAATTTACTTATTGGGTCCTGCTATCTATTTTAAATTTTATTTTAGTCCAAATATATTATTAGTATTTGTTTTTATTTTATTTTCTATAATTCATTATCAAATGATAATTTTTAAAGTCTTTTTAGTCGATATTTAGATTATTTATGTTAAAACATCTAAAGACACTAGGTGAAAAATATTTAAGTGGAAAATCCGCTCTTTAGGTTATTATAAGACACTAGGGATTATTAGAAATTGATTATCCAACCTTGGGAACAAATGATTGAAAAATCAATTGGTGTATATGTATAATATTTTATTTCTCATTGGTTCCATTTTCTTGAACATGAGTAATTAAATTCTCATGGTTGGGGATAGGTTGATTTTGATGAAACTGTTAAGTTTGTAACTGGATATATAATTATTTATATTAATCTTATTTATTTGTTTTTCAGTCGCTATGGTTAATTTTTTTTATTGTTCGACCACCGATATAATGATTTATGTGTTAGATTAATTATTTAACTAATTAATTATAGATTGATAATAATCAATAATTTAGTATTATTATTAAATATGAATTATAGTTTATTGTTATCAAACGCGAATTAATTAATGCTGAATATGTGTTGTGTTATACTGAAATCTTAAATGACAATGAGCGGTGCAATGTTCTTCCTTATTCATTCAAGGACACTCTCTGAAATCTGAAAAATACATGGTTTATAATCATTTATTAATTTATAGATAATTATAATATTAATATTTGTTTAATCTGTTAAAAGTTTCATCATGCAGATTTTTTTTTTAAATATTTTTTTTTTACTAAAATATTTCACTCCGAAATAATATTACATAATAATTCTATTTTTTTTAATCCAATAGAAAGTTGTATAGCGAAGATTGGAGGCAATAGGTGTAGAGGGCGATCACTTACTAGTATTTTTTTTTTCTTCATTTTAACAATTGTTATGAATTATTTAATAAATTAAAAATAATTAAATTATTTTAAAAAATATAATACATTAACAAATGATAATAATTAAAAATAATTATAATTATAATTAAAAATAATAAATTATATTATAAATTTTAAAGAAAATACATTAAAATAGAAGATGATTTATGCCATAACACATAATATATGATTTGCTTTAGAAAACACACCAAATTATTTATATATGTCGAACATTATCATTGATTTCATATTGCAATTTTCGTCATATTCTTATATGCAGTCGACTTCCCAATCAACTCCACAACAATAAAACATAACAAAATCGTCTCTATCATTAGCTCACACACATGTCCCTACAGAAGTTCAATATTATGATCCATTACTGACTCAATATTACATTTCGTCGGTTGTAAAAATACCAATTCCCGATTATCCGACATAAAATGGGTTTTTTTATAATTTGTTTGGAACTCAATGCACAACTCCTGAGTCGGCTTATGCTTTATTTGATTTCATGTATAATTCTCTGTCTCAAAATTATATGGAAGCAAATGGTAGTGGTTCTAATCCACCTACAACTTACATTGAGGATAATAATCAAAATTATAAAGAACCTTAACTCGTTCAAAAAACTAGACAAGTTCGACGACAACCAAAACGTGGAACTATAGGTCATTTAAGTGGACATTATTAATATAAATTTGATATTTCTTTTCTGAAATGTAATGGATTTTTTTCGTTAATTTAATGTATGCTATATTATATATATATATATATATATATATATATATTTTAGTTATTATTATTATTATTAATTTTATTTTATTTTTTGGTATTTTTTCTTCTATTTTAATATATTTTCTTTGAAATTTATAATATAATTTACTATTTTGAATTATAATAATAATTATAAGTATTTATTAATATATTTTATTTTACTTAATTATTTTTATTTTTATTTTTAAAATAATTTAATTATTTTTAATTTATAACAATTATTAAAATCAAGAAACCAGAAAATACTAGTAAGAGGTCGTCATTTAAGAAAGTGACTCTTTAGCCATGAAACTTTCTATTGAATCCAAAAAAAATTGGATAATCAACTAATATTATTTTGGATTGGAGCATTTTGGTAAAAAAAATATTTTAAAAAAATTCGATCATATACATCGAAAACAAAACAAAATTCACCCTTTAGATCTAACCATTTTTACTGTTGCTGATGAATCATAGAAATAGAGGATCAGAAAGTAATTTGCCAATACCTTAAATTGAATACCCCCTTGTCTCTTATATAACAAATTTTTTAGTTGCAAATCTAAGAAAATTTTAAAACTTCAAGGTGAATTTGTTAAGTAAATGTCTTTTATAGTTTTTTATTTTTACTAGAAATACAAATAATTTTCATATTAGTAGATGTGAAACAGTTTAATGTCAAAATTACTTTAAGAAAAAAAAAATAAAGTTGACATAGATACAATTTTTTTAAATAGACATTATTAGTAATTAACTATTAATTTTGTTATAAGAAAAAGTTGAATATGTAATCTCTTTGTCACTCAAACTCTTCCAAAACACCTTATTACTCTCACCTAAAAAATACAATCAATTTTTATAATTAGCATATGTGAAATCGTTTACTCTCTTCCTCCTTAAAATTTGGTTCTTTTAAATTTTGACACATATATTAAGAAATAATTATTTTAGGTTGATTTAGTTATGTACTCATTTTTATCTTTTATTTGTTAAGCAAAAACATAACTCATTTAATGCATATTTTTAAAATTTTAAACGTATAAAACAAAAAGCTTCATTAATTACATCTTAATTTTTTAAAAAAATCAAAATTATTGGACTAAGGTCAAATGTTTAAAGCATCCAAGATACGAGAAGAGGAAAGTAATATAAAAAATATTTTAAAAAAAAATTCGATGTTAACGTATTAAATGAGTTTCTTTTATATTAATGATTTTTGGTTCTATAAGAATAAAATATTAATTTTAATATTAGTAGTTTGAAAACATTTAACATCAAAGATAATTTATAAAAAAATTCAAAATTAACATATTAAATCCGTTTCTTCAATATTAATGGTTGTTGGTTTTATATGACTAAATATTAATATAATTAACTCAAAGTTATTTTATAATTTATGTTTCAAAGTTAACATATTAAACAAGTTTTTTTAATTTTAATAATTTTTTATTTTAGAAGATTAAAAATACAATTAAATTTTCCTATTAGTAGATTGGAAACATTCAGTATCAAATTACTTTAGGAAAATTTTCAAAGTTAACATACTAGTATTAAACTATAAATTTGGAGTCAAATGTGGGAGAATATTTAACTGTTTGAAAATGTTTTGATATGAAAGTATTTAATGTCAAAATTGACCATTATATCTGGATAAAACATTTAATATAAAAAATTATATAGAAAATAAATAATTCAAAGTTAACATTTCTATTGAACTTTTCTTGGTCTAATAATTTTATAAGCTATCAAATGTAGAACTACTAATATCTTATTAAAGATATGAAAAACAAACTTACTATCTCTTTATTATTTATTTTTGCAATTTTTATCTCAACCACCAAAAACAATTTTATAGTAATTTAACTTATATACACATATAAAATAATCTTTTTTAATAAATTAATATAGAAAACGTACAGCATAAATTTACACCACACGGTCTAATAAACAGAAATTAATCCCAAATGTAGTGCAGTACAAGTTTTATCATCTGAGATTATACCACATTTATTTCTTCTGCCATATCCTTTAGATTCTCTCTAGACACCCCCGTGTGCTCCCTTCTCCCCATCCATTAATACCTTTCTTGAAACCTTCACCACCCATCTCTCTCTTTACACTAATTAAATTCAACTCTTTATATTTTTAATATCTCTCATTTTTATATATACATCCAACATTTTATTTTTATATTTTTGTTACATTAAATTTATGAGGTTATTTTTTATTTTTTAATGCCTTAAGGTGTATCAGTGTTCATTAAATATTTTTCAATTAAATTGGTCTAACTATAATAAGTGTCACAAAAACATTTATTAAAAATAAAAAATTAAAATTAAATCTTTAAATAAATAAATATATAATTAATAGCACACTTTTAATATAGTATTTTTCTTTTAATTTTTTAACAAATGCTTTTAAAATACTTTTCAATATTTTTTTAATTAAATTATTAATACATATCTCCCTTTAGTTACCTTATAAGACTTGTTTTTCACTATTTTAACGTAATATAAAATCCTTTTTGAGATTTCATTTGTATCAATGATTCATTATTGTAAAATTAATTAATGTTGAATTTAAAGAAAAGTTAAACTCCTATTATATACATTTATGTATAACACGTTTTTAATAGATATTATATTTAATAGAAAAATCTAAAAAAATAAGAAAAAAATTATTATTATAAACCATAAATTTGTTTTTTTCTCTCTCATGATTGTAATGATAATAAAATAAAAATAATATAATTTGTTAGCACATTTATTACTAAAACTACTATATAGTTGTAATAATAAAAATACATTCTATAATTTTTTTTTCCTTTCTTTATCTTTATATATATATATATACACGTACTTATATGAGAATATGTTAAATCAGACTTTGAAAGATCTGAGTTTAATATACAACTAATTTTTTTGTTTAACTTTGACTTACGACTTATCATAGACTTTATTTTTGACCTAATATAAATTTTTTTTAAATCTCGTCTGTCCTAAAAACTTATTTAAAAACCTTATTAACATTAAAACATTTAAATGTTATATGTTATATATCTATATATACTAAAAAAAAATATTTCTAACAAAATGATTTTTAAAAAATCTGAAACAAATATTCCAAGTATAAAACTATTATCAATTATAAAAATTATTACTGAATATGAAATAATTAACGAACATGAAATCATGTCCACTCTTTAATGAAAAGATTTTAAAATAAAAAATAATCTTATTAATAAATAATAGCATTAATAAATAATAAAATAAATCTAATATATTTAAATAAATAAATTTTAAAAAAATAACATTAATCTAATAATTTTTATTAAATAGTCTATTCCATCTCTATATATATACCAACATAACATTCACAAACAGATATTTACAAGACTAAGTTACTGTCTCTGTTTGCAACCCATGGCATATATACTCTTCTTTGTCATCATCTTCATTTTCACCCTCCTTTTCATTTACCGGAGCACTCGCCGGCGGCGATACCATCTACCTCCGGGAAGCTTAGGACTTCCCTTTGTGGGAGAAACTCTCCAGCTAATATCTGCTTACAAAAGTGAGAACCCAGAACCGTTCATTGACCAGAGAGTGAACCGATACGGTCCAATATTCACAACCCATCTTTTCGGCAAACCGACTGTTTTTTCGACTGACCCGGAAACAAACCGGTTTATTTTAATGAACGAAGGGAAGCTTTTTGATTGTAGTTACCCCGGTTCAATATCGAACCTTTTGGGAAAACATTCTCTGCTTCTTATGAAAGGTTCACTTCATAAGAGAATGCATTCGCTTACAATGAGTTTTGCTAACTCTTCTATTATTAAGGATCATCTTCTTCTTGATATTGACCGCCTTATTCGTCTTAACTTCGATTCTTGGTCCGACCGGGTTCTTCTCATGGAGGAGGCCAAGAAGGTTAGTCAAGCTACTCATTTCTATTACTTTTTTACCCTGTTTTATTTTATTTTATTTTACAAACAATAATATGCAACTACAGTTTAAATATTTTTATAAGTGTCTTATACTTTTTTTTTCACTCATATGTGTCTTATATAAACTTCTAAAAAACTTTGTCAAAATGTGAATTCTTACTCTTTTTTTTGTAAATTTTATGATAATATTATGTGGAATATATATAATATTTTACTAAAATTTTATAAAAATATAGAGGTTCAACTTTAAACCTTTGACTATATTTACGATATATAATATTTTTGTTAAAATTTGTTAAAAATTGTTAAAAATATAGAGGATCACTTTTATAAGTAATCTCTCATAGTTCCTATTTAGAAGTCATTGATATTATATTTATTTTTCTGTATTATTATGGAATTAATATTATTTAAATTAATATTTTAATTATAAAAATAAAAACGATCAATAATGTCCATATTTAAAAGAGTACATACATGATCTTTGAAGTTTTAAATAAATTATTTAATAGTGGACTACCATTTATGTTAAAATTTATGTAATTTTTATAATAAGACTTATTTAATTTGTTAATTTTAAAAGTCGTTTATTTATTTTTATATAAATAAAAGTCTTTTATAGATTAACCTTGACATTAAATGAATATAGAAAATTATTTTATGGTGTAGTAATTAGAAAGATGTTTAAATTTAGAAAGATAATATTTCTCTATTTAAATTTAATAGTATTTAAAAGTACAATTATTACACTGTTATGTGACCATTATTTTATTTTCAATAGTTATAAAAAGTTTCAAATTATTATTTGTTGGTTTAAACTTTATACATGAGTGTTGTTTCAAATTATCTTCTATTTTACTTTCCAAACTATCATTAAATATATGTTTAAATATGACCTTATTCACATAATTACCATGAATCATAGTAATTTCAAAAAAAAAAAAAACAACATCAATAAAATTATGGTATCAGAAATTGAAATATTCACTCATAATTTTTAAGTAAAAATGGATTAGTCGAGTTGGGGCCATCATCATATGGCACACTATTAAGGGGAAGGGGCGCGAGAGGTGGCAGTGGACCAATTTTCTGCACCTTCCCAAATTTATTTTGATTTTGTTTGTTTTATTTAATTAGTTAAAAGATCATGTGAAAGGTTGTCTCAGTCTTTATCCAATTTTGGATTTGATTAGTACTGATCAGGTTGATTAATTAATTTCTAAATTGATTATGTTGGCATATGATGGTAATGGATCTGGTGTTCGTTTGTGACTAAGATTCTATGCTTTTAGTATAGTGTGTCTAATTCTATGAATAAATATGAGGCCTACATTAGCTAAATTGTTTATGTCCACACAGAATATAATCATTCCCTATATAAATTATAAACTATATAGACTATGTAGCATGAACATGTAGTATGTATTTGTGGTGTGTGCAACATGTTATTCATTAAATTATTAATATATTAATTATTCATATATAGGTTTGTGTAATCCACGTGTTAGTAATAGTAGTAACTTGAAAGATCTTATTACTAATTTTGTTGAATTAATTTTGAAAATTTATTTTTGACTAAAATGGAAATACTTGTATTTAATTTTGGTTGTTGACATATATTAAGAATTTACATTAAAAATTGTACAAAAAAAAATTGTAATTCATTAATAATATAAAAATATATTATATGAATAGTATATCATTAATAATTTAATGAAAGTATTTTTTATTTTTATTATATTTAATAATGGTGGTTATTTGTGGCCATTAAGTTCTGAAATATAAAGTGATTATGAGTGTGGTGATGTTGATTATACGAATATTTGTTGGGTTACTTGCAGATAACATTTGAGTTGACAGTGAAGCAACTGATGAGTTTTGATCCAGGTGAATGGACTGAAACTCTAAGGAAAGAGTATGTTCTTGTGATTGAAGGATTTTTCACACTTCCCTTACCACTACTCTCTGCTACCTACCGCAGAGCCATCACGGTACGTACTTAACACACACACGTGCAATTTCTTGTTTTCTCCACCGCCAATATTAATGTGTGTGGTCACAATTCACAATTCTTAAGGTATACTATCTCATCACATATATTTCAATTTTTTAATGAAAAATATATACAGACTCATAAATGGTTGAGATATCGACTCATCTAAAGAGAATATACAGACTTTGGAATTTAAGCTCAAATTGTTGTTGGTCGTAAATATGTAAATAATTTGATTATACGCGGCCACATTGCATCCAATTAAAACTATAATATTTTGAATAGTTTTAGTGTATTTATTTTTACTTTGTATTATTTTATTTATATTACATTTAACTAATTCGATGTTAAAAAATGGACTTGTAAGGAGTTCCTTCACCTATAATTGTTATTTACACACCCTTGTATATCATGATTTTATAATTTGAGCTTACTCTAAATGACATGTTAGCGGATGACAAGACTTTAATTAATATTTTTTTTTTGATCTAACTTACCTATGTTAAATTGTTTTATATTAGACTTATAATTATCATTGAATTATGTGGTGCTAATTAACTTATATGTTAAATTATGTAGGCACGAACAAAGGTGGCTGAGGCATTAACATTGATTGTGAGGCAAAGAAGAAAAGACAGTGAAATGGGGGAGACAAAAAATGACATGCTTGGTTCATTGTTGGCCTCCGGCGACCAATTTTCCGACGAGCAAATAGTTGATTTTATGTTGGCGTTGCTCGTCGCCGGCTATGAAACCACCTCTACCATAATGACTTTTGCAGTCAAGTTCCTCACCGAAAATCCTCTAGCATTGGCACAACTCAAGGTACGCAAAACATTAACATTAAAAGTAGCTATGATAAATATGTTTTTAACTATGTATATAAATTAAACGATCATATTTATTTATTGCATTCATCAAATTTAATTATATATTACTTTAGCATATTAAATTTCATAAGATATTTAAAAAATTATTTATGTAGTTTAATCTAATTAGATAATAATCATATAAAAGAAATATATTGTCAATTTTTGACACACAATTCAAAATTATATTTAATGAGAAATAAATAAAATGGGGTGTTCTTATAATTAATTAATTTTATTTGTATATTTAGTTAGGGTAGTGGACCATATAGATAGATATATAGCCCCATCTTTAGAAGTGAGAATTACTACACCCCACCACCGTGTCATGTGTTGTGGTCTCCTTTCATACCTCATTTTCGTTATCTAATGCTCTCCACTTCACCCACCTTATCTATATTATTGCCTTAATTTTTATTTCAATTTTTTTTTGTTATATAAAAAATGTAACAATAATAATATTGAAAAAGGAGATTTCACTAAAATTATTCAGTTAAATTTGTCGGCGGAAATTCGAATGAAATATTTTTATATTTAATTGATTAACTAGTACCAAAAACACTCTTAGCATTTGACTTGGAAATATTAATTTGATACACACATGTGTTGTTTTTTACGGTGAAAGACAAAAAAGGGAAGAGATTTGATGGCCGGTTTTGTTGGTTTTTGCACGTTTGATATTTGAACAGTTTTGAATATTGAAACATGCAGTTAAAGCATGTCCCCTAAAATTTTACACTGCAGTGAATACGGTTGAAAACTTGAAACTCATGAATTGGCTTGCACTCAGCTACCATCAAAGAGGACTTGTATGTAGTTTGGTGTAAGGTTGGGGTTATTTCTTATTAGGTTTTTATGTCGGTCTTAATTTATCTTACAAAATTAACTTTGTAAAGATTGAATTAAGTCTAATTCTAATTTTAAAATATTTCACCGTTAATAATAGTTTAAAATTGATTTTTTTTTTAAAAAGTTAATATTATTATGATTATGAGTATTTGTTCTTTAATATTGAAAAACTAAAATAATAAAATATTGATAAATAATTTGATATATTATTACTTTTATTGTCCTAAAACATAGTTTAAGTTGTTGAATTAATGGTCGAGATTCAGAAATTTGAGAATGATATTAATAATTCAAATTTTATTTACACATAAAACTAATAACTAACATTTGTCTATTATATATATTTTAACTAATTGTTAGTTGTTTAATAAAATGTGCTTTTTATTTGTGTTAGTTTCAAATTCTAAATTATACTAATTACTTATAAGTAGTATTTAATAGTAAACTTTAAGTAATAAAAGACAAAAAAATAGAAAGTAGTGAAATAAAGGCCCACTTCACAAATGTCAAATTTGTGGACCGGCCCAAACTGCAGAGTTCTTAATTTTGGTGTCAGAAAAATGAGTAGAATTAGTTGATGGGCTTATGCGTCATTTCTGCTTTGTTGCAGTGCAGATTTATGTCTAGGGTCCATACTGTGCCATGAAAAATCGCGCTTTGCTATTTTCGAGAACCATTTTTAAGACCCAATCATGCAAAATCCAATCCAACATTATTATATACTACCATTAATATAATCCCACCCCATTAGTGGTTACATTTATACTATCAACTAACTGATCTAATTAAAAGATTAAAATTAGAATTCATAGTCCTAAGTTTCTAACTATAGGAAGTTTGATAAAAGAGTTGGTTGTATTTGTTTTGGCAGGAAGAGCATGAGCAAATTAGAGCAAACAAGAATTGCGAAGACGAACCGCTGGAGTGGACAGATTACAAGTCAATGGCATTTACTCAATGTGTAAGATAATCTAAATTCATCTGATTCAGATACAAATTAGTATTTTTTTTTCTATTATTAATTTTGTCCTCTGTTTCTTCAATATAGGTTGTGAATGAGACTTTAAGAATCGCCAACATAATTGGTGGAATATTTAGGCGAACAATGCAAGACATCAATATCAAAGGTATTATATAGGATTTAATTATGATTATATATGTAATGTGAATGTAAAATAATTAAAATAAAAAAAATATATTGAATTTGAATTTTGAATTTGTAATAGGTTATACTATTCCAAAGGGATGGCAGGTGTTTGCGTCATTTCGTGCAGTACATTTAAACTCTGATTATTTCAAAGATGCACGCACCTTCAATCCATGGAGATGGCAGGTAGTTATTTAGTTAGTTACTAGAAACTGAATTTGAATCTTGAATAGTTAGTTGAAAGATTCAGTTATAATAATGTAGAAAAATTCGGAAGTATCGACCCCTGCAAATGTATATATGCCGTTCGGAGGAGGGCCGCGATTGTGCCCTGGATACGAGCTAGCGAGAGTGGTACTCTCCGTTTTTCTTCACCGTTTTGTGACTCGTTATAGGTACAATACAAACACACCATTAATTAATACATTTTCATTTTTCTTCTATTATTTATAATTAATTTCTTTCAATTTTATGCAACAGTTGGTCTCCTGCAGAAGAAGATAAGTTGGTGTTTTTCCCAACAACTAGGACTCAAAAGAGGTATCCTATCATACTCAAGCGTAGAGTCGAATCAAAATCATGTTGATTATTAGTGACCTGTGTTGAGATAACAAGAAAGAGCACCATCAGGTTCTAGATGAGTTTAATAAGTTTTAACGCTTTTTAAATAAACACAATAATATATTTTAATGTCTAATATAAGCAAATAACACTAGTTTAGTAGTTCTTTTGATGTTTCTTTTTTATGGTTATAACTTGTCTTGCTAAATCTATGGGAGAATGAAAATGAGGGTCGAAAGATAAATACCAATTACCCTATAAATAATAATAATAATAATAATAATAATAATAATAATAATAAAATGTGGGTGGAGAATGAAATGGTTGATTTTTTTTTTTTTTACAATGGATTAATAAATAATTAAATAAATAAATAAAGCTGCCAAAGTATACTCGTTGTTTCTTTCTACAAGCGAATAATTACAATGAAAAATAAAAGCTACCTTTCCTTGATTTGGGCCAAGTATTACAAGGAGGTTGTGTGTTGCATCTTCACCTACCATAAGTCATTTGTTCTCAAATTATAAATAACTAAACAAAATATATTAGCTTAGTTTAGTTTTGTAACTTTAACGCGATGAATTCAAATATTTTCAAGGACAATTTGTAGTGTTACTTTAACTATTTAACTAGTGATATTTTTTTTAATATGGTTTGTATGTGTATTATGCGTTCTGTTCGATTAATGGTTAAAAGATATTGAATAAGATTTAAACAATAAGTCTTAGATTCAAACATGAAAAATTAATAACTAATTGATTATTAAAAAATATTTATCTTTTGTATGATTTATACACGTGTATTATAATTTTGTTCAATTTTTGGCATAGATAATATTGAAAAAACTTAATATTAATAAAAATATTTATATTTTGACCAATTTTTTTTAATATGATTTGTATGATTTATTTATATTAAGTTTTTTCAATTATAATAGAAAAGTATTTCTTAAGTGTATGGTTTATACATGTGTATTATATTTTTGTTCAAATAGTTATGCAGAAGATATTGAAAAAAGTTAAACATTAATCAAATACATCCTTATCATTTAACTAGTTTTTTAGTGAAATATCGTCTTCTAATTAATAGACAGATGAAAAATCTTTATCAAGTATATACTTTAAACTGTAAATAATTATTACTATATTATAAATTTTTTGAATTTTTATTTTGAAAATACTGAAGGCGTAATTCTAATCAATTCACATATATATATATATATATATTATTTTTCTTTCAATTAATTTATTAGTGAAATACCATCTTATAATTGACAGATTAGTAAATCATATTTATCTCATATATAGTTTATATATTCAATTATAGTTAGCAAGTTACAATGTTATTCAAATTTTATTTTGAAAATATAAAATGAGAGAATAACAATAAAATATATCTTTGTATTTTAACTGATTGCGGGAGAATAATAAATAAATATAATAGTGGAGAGAGGGGAAGTTAATTTTTCTCAGGCTTCATGCGAAATTAACGAAGAGAGAAATCCAAAAAAAGTTATTTAAGATTGAAATTTTAAATTTCTTCTATACTCTTAGTTTATATTTCGATAGAATATTTATTGGAGATAAATGAACTAACTTTAGTAATAGATAAACGGCAGAATTATTTGAATTTTGTTATTTTATTCATCTAACTGATCTTTAAATCCGTAAACACATAAATTTATGATTTCTTTTAATCTAAAAATCTATAAAGTTCGTTAAAACCTATGATCTTCAAATTCATAATTTAAAAGTCAAATCTATAGCATTTCAAACTCAAGAATGAAAACTCCCATTTTTTTGTTAATTCAAAAGGAATTCTAAACAATCAATCTCATGTATGTTTTTTAATTACTGGATTCCTATTAATTTAAGACAACATTAGGAATTTCTTTCAAATTGATGAGTTCAAAGTGTTTGGATTTAGGTTTTTCGATTTTTTTATTGGTTATTATCTTTGGATAGATTTGTGTTTTTTATGTTTGTTATAATTATCACATAAGGCCGTATTTCAAATATGTTTTTATATACGTGTTACGAATTCTTTTTATTTTAAGACATTGTTTGAATTTTATGCCCAATATTAATTTGATGTCATGTCTCCCTGATTTTGGTTTGAAAGTATTACGTTTGATGAGTGTTTTGAGACTTGATATTGAGTTTGAAGATAACAGGTTTGATGATTTTTTTAAAAAAAAATTGAAATGAAAGGGATGTGGAATTTCAGGGTTTGTACGATGATATAGGTGATGATGATAATTTCTTTTAAAACTTTTTGTAAAAAAATAAAGAATAAATTTGTTGATTCACAACAGAAATCTAAAAAAGAAAAATAAATTTTATTTATTTATTTTTCTAAGTTTGAAATATTATGAGTTTAAATTTATAAGTTATGAATTTGATTGTTTATAGATTTAAAGGTCATAAGTTAGATGAATTTTTTGTGTTTTTAAATTAAATGAAATTATAAATTTATGCATTTATGAGTTTGGAGATACGTGAGATACCAAAATTTAATTTTTTTTTTTACGTAAATTAACAATTGACTAACAGAAATATAGTTAAATAGACAAAATAGAAAGAAAAA
>JBBPBS010000247.1:1125985-1156515 GCA_037974835.1 Cicer judaicum
TAATTAATAAAATTCATACATTTGAAGAGAGACGATTAGAGTTCTGACAATAGTTAAGAAAATAATATAGTTTCTAATAACAATTAAAAAGAGACATTTTAATCCATTTACTTTTTGTTATCTTTCATATTCAACAACTTATATAATCAATTACAATAGTTTTTTGTTATTATCATTATTATGATATATGTCGAAAGAATGTAATCTATGTAATGATATTATTTAACATAAATTTTGAATTTAATAAAAAAAATATTTCATTTTCTACTTATATATTTTTATAATTTTATATCTATTTTTATCACACATTATTATCAGTTACAAATAAAACACTTTGTATTATTTTTATTACTCTTATTCATAAAAATTCAATATTGAGTAAAAATAATTCATTATTTTAATATCATTCGCCTTCCATACATTAAAAGTATTTTATATATTCTAATTAAACTCGTGCAACACACATGTAATATACCTGATAATAATTAACAAGAGACAATATGGTTCTTGGAACAGAAAAAAATTATAAGTTAAACACTTCTAAATCAATTTTCACTTTGTATTTAATAAATAAATTATAGAACGTTTACGTTAAATAAAAACAAAATAGAAAATTGATTTAGAGAATCCATTTTATGTTTTTAAGTGCATCAACTCAAATTTATAATACTCATACTTAACTCTTACTTCTATGGAATATTTCATCACTCAATTATTTAACTTACAAATATCACTTATGTTTCTTATTCACATGTGACAAATAAAATAATGTTTTGTTACTAAAAAACCTTTACAAAATCTCATTGGAGATGCTATAAGTTAGATATCCTTAGCAACTCCAATATATGGAATTGTTATCCAAAGTGGGTTTCTTATAAAAGAATAAACCTATATATGAAATTGAATTTTCCAAAGAACTTATTTTAAAATTAATAGTTTCTTCATGAGCATATAAAAATATATAAATCATGTAGTGATAGGCTAATCAAGCAATGCAAGTACACAACGTGCAAATTAAGCTTAATAGGATAGACTATTGTACTTTTTTATTTTTGAAACAAATTATAGTAAGTTGTTTAAAATAAAATGAACAACTACATAACATTGCAAATGAAAAAAAAATGTTGTCTAATCGAATTACAACGAGCTTAGAAAAAAGATACTAAAATTGATATTTTTATCAAGTTCCTCTATTTCATTTTATGAGTCTTTGATGTATTATGCCACATTTTCCTTTCTTGAAACTCCATTTGAACATAAGAATTATCATTTATAAATATATAAAGATATATATAACCATCAATATCATCAAATTAAAGAAGAGAATCCTATAAAGTAAGTGGAATCTCAATAAAGTTAGTGGAGTTAGATCATAACATATTAAAATATAAGTAGAAAAAACATAACCATACAAAAGAACTATCCACACAAACTAGAGAAACTCCATAACAAGAAGATGCTTCGTAGAATTGAAAGCCTCATCCTACTTTATATAGAAGTGGGAATATAAAAGAGTTGATCATGAAAAAGTAAAGCAATGTGAACAAATTAGAGATATACAAATAATCAAAACTTTTAACCAAAATGGATCTACTACTACATTTGAATATATTCATTATACAAGCATATGATACATATGTGATTGTGTGTACAAATAAAATATACATAGCTTGAATGTATAATTGATTATACAAGCATATCATACATATGGTAATTAGAATTGACTTTGCCCCTATAATTGATTATAATGTGAACTTATGATTTTTAACTTTTGATTTCATACATAATTTTTACATAAACGTATCTAAACATAAATTAATTTTTATTCAACTCATTTTTCATTAAATTCAATTTATTCAAAATCAATTTTTATACAGCATAAACAAACCAAAAGCACATCGATTCTGTCTTTTTCTTAGTCAATGAGGTTCTTGTGCTTTATGTATAATATATTGTCACATTATGTGAAAACTAAATATAGCATCAGATACTATGCTCACTATGTTAATGGATATAATTGTTTACTATGTTGACATGTATAGAATGATAGAACAGAACACTGATATTTTATTTTTGAAGATAGAAACAAAACAAGCATGGTAATTAGCATAGTGAGAAAGAGATTCTGCTTAGAAGCTTCTGATTTTTTTTCTCAAGCTTACACCCTTAGTTGATGCATTATATATAAGTGCATGCTTTTGTAATTAAGCTTTGTATGTGAAAAGCTTTAGAGGAACATAGTGAGGTGAAGAAAATAATGGGAAATAAAATGGTAACGTACAATAAGTACAAAAGTTTCTTGTTCTTTATCAAAAAGTACAAGGTGACTGAGCTTGTTCCCCCTCAGGATCTCAAGGAGGTTTTTTCCAAGTTTACTGGAGGAGGATTATACATGTCGACCGAACAGCTACACCGATTTCTTGTGGAGCATCAAAGCGAGGAGAATTTTACCTTATCGGATTCAGAGAAAATTGTTGACAAGGTTTTGCTTCTAAGAAGGATTCATATGGAAAGTGTTTGTGTTGATCAAAATAGAGAAAGGGAAATCACCCTTGACGATATCTTCCGTTTTTTGCTCCTAGATGATTTCAATGGTCCTTTAAAAAATGAGGTAAAGTCGGAATATAAATAGTCTTTAGATGAAGATGAGATGATTTATATTTTGAATCAAATTTACTAAAGTTGGAACTTGAATAGTCCAATCTTACTATGATTATTTCAATTTCATGACTACAAGGGCTACATGGTTTTATAACTTTTCTACATGTATAGTTCCTAAGAAAATATAAGGTATACTATTGAACTTTCGTTTAATGTGGAAAAAATTTAACTAGAAAGTTGGAAACCATTCTTGGTACTAATTTTCACCTTGAGATTTTTAGTTTTGCTACTTTATCTCTTTTCTTGTGTTTTGGTTTAATATTAGCCTTATTATGCTAAAATCAAAGTAAAAATGTAATTACAGGTACATCATGATATGAGTGCTCCATTGTCACATTATTTCATATATACAGGACACAATTCCTATCTTAAAGGAAATCAATTGAGCAGTGATTGCAGTGAAGAGCCAATCATAAAGGCTTTACAACGAGGCGTGCGTGTCATCGAACTCGATTTATGGCCAACTTCTAATAAAGATGATATTAAAGTTGTTCATGGATGGTATGGTATCATTTTGACTAAATAAAAAATAAAATAATCTTTTGTTTTTAAATGGTCTTAATCGATTCAACACATAACTTATTTGATTTTTGTCACATGATATCAACATAGGACTCTCACAAATCCTGTCTCACCTATCAAATGTTTGGAGTCTATAAAGAAATATGGTTTTGTTGCATCTCAATATCCTGTGATCATAACTATAGAAGATCATCTTACAAGAGAACTTAGAGCTAAATTTGCAGAAGTAAGTTTGTTTTTTTAAAATATCAAATGTTAGTTGTTATTTTGTTAGTAAAATAATAATGGGAATCTTACAGATGGCAACACAAATATTTGGAGAAATGCTTTATTATCCTCAGCCAAATTGTTTATCAGAATTCCCTTCACCAGAATCATTGAAAAATCGAGTTATTATATCGACCAAACCACCCAACGAACGTTTTGAGTCCAACCGGATCAAGGACAATGCCAACTATCCTGTGATGGATGGAAGTAGTGATTCGTCTTCAGACGAATCATCAGGAAAGGTATCACCAGATTCTACTAGTGAAGTGGAGATTAAGGGAGAGGTAAGATAGATGTATGCATTCACATATTTGTAAAGAGAAATGCTAGCAACACATTCTTTTTGAGTACTATTTATAAGTTTTGCGTGCTTGTGTTACAATATTTTTCTTGTTTATCAGAATGGAAGAGATCGCGATGAGGGAGAGATATGTGCATCATGTGAATGTGATAAAAGATTATATCAAGTGTGTTCACCTGATTACAAAAGTTTAATAACAATTCATAATAAGAAACTCAAGGGTAGCTTGAAAGATAAATTGAAAACTGATGGTGAACTTAGACGCTTAAGTTGGAGTGAAACAACCTTAGAAAAGGCTTCAGAATCTCATGGAACAGACATCATTAGGTACTTTCAAACTTAGCTGGTTGTAGTAGCTTAACAGATGATCAAGTTTTAGTATCTAACAACATTCTATTTCATGACTTCCTTTTCCTCAATTATCACTCAAACAAGGCCTAGACTCTATTTGGATAAACAATTTCGTTAAACATTTATTTATAAATACTTATCGTATAAGTTATTTAATTTTTTTTACAAATTTAAAGTTATTTATATTATAAAAGACAAAATAAAGTCAATTTTATTCATATAAGTTATAAGTTGTTTTCATAAACTATCATGGATGGTTTATGGAAATAATATGAAAATAGCTTATAGTCATATTATAAGCTGTTTTCATAAACTCTCCAAAACAGTCTCACAAATGTTTATGTCAGTAAAAAATCTTGAATAAGTCAATCTAAATATGTCATAGTTAGCTATCCTATGTTTTATTTCATTCAAATTGTTATACTTCCAGGTTCACACAGAAAAATATCCTTAGGGTATATCCGAGGGCGACACGTGTCAAATCATCAAATTTCAAGCCACATATAGGGTGGATGTATGGAGCTCAAATGGTTGCATTCAATATGCAGGTTAGAGAACTGTCACTAAGTGTGTGTTTGATTTCACGGTAGAGAGAGTCAAAAGGAATTCTAGACACATGATAAAATTGATTGACATGTTTGGACGATATAGGTTATTCCAAAGTGCACTAACTTCACATGCAAGTTACTATATCATATCTTTTCAATGAATGCTAACCTTACTACTTGTGTTCCTCAATAGGGGCTTGGAAAATCACTGTGGTTGATGCAGGGAATGTTCAGAGCAAATGGTGGATGTGGCTATGTAAAAAAACCTGAAATTCTAATGCAGAAACTTCAAAGTGACAATGATCTTGATCCTACAAGGATAGTGCCAGTGAAGAAAACGTTAAAGGTAAGCATACATCACTCAATACTACAAAGTAAACTCATTTGTTTGGGACAACTTAATGTTATGTTTTTATGTTCAATAACAGGTGAAAATATACACGGGACATGGTTGGAGCTTAGATTTCAGTCCCACACACTTTGATATGTTCTCTCCACCAGACTTTTACATAAAGGTCCGTTGCAAAATTCCTTTTTTATTAGTTGGTTTTGGAACAACAATTCCCAATAGATTTTACAAGTGTTTATTCAATAGATAAAATCAAATAAGTCAAATTACATGATAGAAACCTATGAAACACTGACACAGACATCACACATGACATTCACACGTAAATACAGATAATAATTTAAAAAAATAGAAGTAATTATATATAACTACATGAGTCAGTGTCGTGTTGTACTATGAACACCATCATCCTAAAATGTTGGTGGTGTTAGGAAAAGCAGCACAAAAAAATTTAAATAACACAGTCAAAACAAAAGAATATAACGTGAAAACTTTATAAATAGAGAAAATTACCACGACAAAAGAATAACACTTTATGAAAATTGTTACAATCCATAGACTTCTCTCAAATACTTTATAACCTCAATACAACCACACTCTCAAAACAAAATATCTAACTACCCCTCACAAAACTTGAAAACAAGAGTGAAAGAAAAGAGTCTTATATTTGTGGTTGCATACTACAGATTTTTCTCAGAAACACAAAAACCTTTATTTTCGCAAACACAAAAACACTGTTTTATTTGGATCAGTTTTTTGTGACAGGTCCGAATTGTTGGTATGCCAGCTGATATTGCAAAGAAGAAAACAAAGGTAATAACAGACAACTGGTTTCCTGTTTGGGATGAAGAGTTTGAATTCCCTTTAACTGTTCCAGAGATTGCGTTACTTCAGATACAAGTAAAAGACAAAGATCAAACAAAAGATGATTTTGCTGGTCAAACTTGTTTGCCATTATCAGAGCTAAAACTTGGATTTAGATCAGTCCCTTTATATAATGAAAAGGGTGAACAATTTAAATCTGTAAAGTTGTTAATGCGATTTCAATTTGAATGAATTGTAAATAATTTTTCATTTTTTTATGTTAATAATTAATTTGTTAGGGGAGGAACAGAATATTAGTAGTTGAGATTGAACTATGAAGCCTGAACTACTGGACCATAAAGTTGGCTAAGGAAATTGAAATTCAAGTTCAAAATATTTTAATTTAGTTTTGGTCAAGGAAATCATAGGACACAGTAGATTAATATTCTAGTCATTCAAAAATTGTGAGGTAGATATTCTGTATGGACCATAAAATTGGTATAGTCATGTTCCTTGAGAATGTGCTTGTTCTTCCTCTGAAGTCTTTACTTGGAAGCAAATTCTATAATTGAAACTGTGTAATGTATGAGGTATAGTTGTCTCATCTCTCTTTTTCCCACTTATCATAAGTTTTAAAATAATAATCCGTCTCAATCTCTCTCTCTTCACTTAATAGCAAACACATCTTTAATATTATTCACTAGTTTCAAATACAACCCGACTTTACCAACTTAATATCATTTTAGTCTCCACAAATAGTAATAAAATGATGTATTTGATTAACATTATTCAATGACAAGGACCATTTTAGAATATTAATAATATGCAAGATTAGGTTAATACAGTTGTAAGGTTATCCAATTTCAGAGATCAAATTTGATATTTTTACTCATAATTTTACCTATAATTACAAGACATCACAACATTGAGATGTCACCAAAACAGATGAATTTATCTAGTAGTAAGGGAATGACATCCAATTCACATCTATATTATGGCTTTCTACTCTCAGGTATCCCATCAGCATACACCTTAAAACATGCATTCTATCTAGCATAAGATCAAAACACCCTGGTACAGTATTGAAAGTTCTTAATACTGCACGTGGCAATGACTTGATCTTGAAGGTAAATATAAGTATAACCTCTGAAGCCCATAATTTTGCTTCAAGCAGTTAAATAATCACATCATAATCTATACAGTTACAAGTTACAACAATCTTCTTGATATCCCTAGTCACTAGTCAGAAGGAAAACCCCCTAGGAATATTGGAGACCGCACTATATGGCTAGCTAATCCATGTATAGTTCATGTAAACTGAAATCGCATTAAAAGCTTTACAGATTTTAATTTCTCACCCTTCTCATCATATAATGGGACGGCTCGGAATCCGGATTTTAGCTCAGGGACTGGTAAACATGTTTGTCCGCCAAAGTCATCCTTTTCATGCTTATCGTACTCTCGAACTTCAATCCGGAGCAAAGCGAGCTCTGGAATGCTCAAAGGAAACTCAAACTCTTCATCCCAGATGGGAAACCAATTATCTTGAATTACCTTGGTCTTCTTATTGGCTTTATCAGCTGGTACTCCAACAATACAAACCTGTAATATATAAATATATGATCATGAGCTATGTATGAGATCATTTTGTTTCTCTATCTCTTTTCCCATTTCTAAGTACAATCACACAGTTTACTCTTCAAATCTAGCTGATTAGGACAATCACATAATTAACTCTTCAAATTCTAGCAACTACTCCATCTCGAATGAAATATAAGCAAAAAAATCATTTGAAAAGTTGATGGATTTAGTTGATTAGTACAATCACATCAACTTTTCAAACACCATTTTTTCTTATATTTCAGTCCGAAGAAAGTATGTCCGCTGACATATTACTGATAAGTACTCACCTTTGTGTAAAAGTCCGGAGGAGAGAATGTATCAAAGTGTGTTTTGCTAAAATCTGAGCTCCACCCATTTCCCATATATACTTTCACCTATAGGTGGATAGTAGAGAATTTTCAAAATATCTCACCAAAGCAACTAATCGATTTCCTTGTCAAGTAATATCTCACCTTCAATGTCATCTTTGCTGGCAGTGTTCTTTTAGGATCAAAAAACTCATTGTGTGGACCTCTTTCCATAAGAAACGCGGGTTTTTTCACATAACCACACCCACCATTTGCTCTAAACATCCCTTGCATATACCAGAGTGATTTTCCATGCCCCTGATAAATAAAACACATGCTAAAACATAAGTATCGAAGGTGCATCAAACAAAAAAGTGGGAAAGCATGACCTTACTGATTATTAATAAATACTGTATCAAGTTTTACAAATAGAACATACACGAAGAAGGAAATCAATATAGCTTTACTGTCATGTACCACTAAAGTCAGTATAACATAGAATAAATGTATGTTGGCACATCAACGTAGACTTATTAGTTTAATATGTATTTAAGATTGCTCCACAATAGAAAAATAACCAGAAGATATAGCCCTGCTTCATTAGTTTCCAGATTTTTGTAAGGAATGGGAAGGGGGATTGATCAAACCTAATCCCTTTAAGTTACAAAGCTAGACAGTCATTAATCATTACTGTACTACATACACAAATAGCTGAACTGTAACGAGAGCATATCGACTATATGCAGTAGAGTGTATGGAAAATAAAAATACTAAGATAAACCTTTCATTTGAAAAGAGCCTTGATCATAAGTCCCTGACCTGCATGTTAAATGCGACCATCTGAGCTCCATACATCCACCCTATATGTGGCCTGTAATTTGAAGAGGTGACACGCGTTCCCTTTGGATACACCCTAATAATATTCTTCTGTGTAAACCTGGAAGCATAAATTGAAACCATCTTAGTTGGAAGGCTATATATACATTTGCGGTTACCATTAAATATTAAGTAGGTAAATATTGACATAGATACAGACACCAAATATGACCCTGAAACGTAGACATCAATAATAATTTTAAAAAACAGAAGTGATTAAATGTAGCATGTGTTACACACTTGATACACCTTTGATGTGAAGTGTCACGATTTGGTTGACTATTTGACAAATACCTAATAATATCAGTTCCATAAGAGGCGGAAGCCTTTTCAAGTTCCTGCTCGCTCAAGCTCAAGCGCTTAACATCCCCAGCAATTTTAAGGTGGTCCCTTATATTACCCTTGGGTTTACCAGCATGGATTGTAATCAAACGTTTGTACTGAGGTGCATTCTGCTGGTCTGGCTTTTTATCACGGGGATTCAAACCTTCCTCATCGTAATCACTTCCATTGCACTGTCCAGTTAGGATAAATAAAAAATGATGACATAAACATACAGAAGTTATAAGATAAAAATCAAATTTGGAAAAAAAATTATATTTCTCTGCTCACTCTGTCATCAGCTTCAACTTCAACACTAAGGGCTGGTGACAATGATCCTTCTTCACCCAATTCCCTTTCACTGTCACTAGTATCCTTAAATTGTTTGGAATCGAGATATTCTTTTGGTGGTTTGGTTGATATAAGAACACGGTCTTTTAGTAACTCTGGTGTGGGGAATTCTGTCAAAAGATCTGTCTGAGGAAAATAGAGCATATCTCCAAAGATTTGAGTTGTCATCTACATGTAAGGAGATTAACTTAGCATTCAATACATGACACAAAATATGAACTCGATGATCTATAAGGAAGCTTACCTCTGCAACTTTAGCTTGAAGATCTGGTGTAAGATGATCTTCTAAAGTTATAATGACTGGGTAACGAGATTTAACAAAAGCATGCTCTTTTATGGACTTCAAACATTGAACGAGTGAGACAGGGGTGGTAAGTGTCCTGAAATATATTAGAAAAATGTTCTTAATCAAATAAGTTATTAAAATTGCACCATGAATATCAAAAGACATAAAAAGGAAATAGTCATCCAGCTCTACAAGATTGAATTCAGAATCTGCACCTTCCATGAACTACAACGATATCATCTTTAGTTGAATTTGGCCATAAATCTAATTCAATTACTCGCACGCCTCTTTGCAAAGCCTTTATGATTGGCACATCACTGCAATCGCTGCTCAGCTGATTCCCAGTTAGATAGGAATTGTGGCCTGTATATATGAAATAATGTGATAATGGAGCATTCATGTCATGGTGTACCTGGCATGACACATCATTGCTATTGTCAAGAAGAGACCTAAAACATTTCTGAAATTAACAACACTATTCTCAAACTATATTGTCTTTAACAAATCGGTAAACCCTTCCTCTATGCCCTCATTATTGTTTTCATTTTTCATCTCTGATACTCTATAAATTGACTTGAACAAATACAAGTGTATTCATTATTAAATTTTAGACACTCTTGCACTAGTATAACTATTTATCATTATAACATATAAATCAATACAAGTCAATCAGTCACAAAGTTGACATTACAACTCCAAAAGTTCCAAGTTAGTTTGTTTACTCTGAGGGAATATAGTTTGGACTGATTAACGAGATCGCATAAATAATGAACTTAATGTGCATGCTAGCATACTCATGCTCATAAAAGTGTCGGGATTTAGTGGAATCACAAATATCACATATTGACATAGTCACGATATCTAAATCGTCGGAATAAAGATCAGACAATGCAGATCGACCGAACAATTGCAAAGGATTCAAATCCTAAAAGTAGTTGTGTTTTATGGTTCCTATTATCATTACAGCTATTTCCTCATTCTAGCTGGGGGCCGTGATGACATCACAATCATGGCATATTAAGAAAATATCTCTTATCATGATACAAGGTATACATACAAAGAAAAGTTGTAGGTCTTGAGTTTGTCAAAATCACTTTCATAAGAAGTTATTTTCAAATGGATGGTTTGTTTATTTATTAGAGAAAAGTTTTTTTAATTAAAAATCTGCTTTGAAAAATTATTGCAATTGCAATCAAATATAAAAAATATATATTTTCCTGACAAATTAAATACAAGTATTGATCTATTTTTTTTCAAATGTAATCTAAAATATTATTATTATTTTAAAAAATTATCAAAACACAACATTTATTTGGTTTGTAATTTGACTACGACCATTTGAACTCTTGAACCTCCTTAAACCAAACCACGCAACCGAAGACAAATTCATTATATTAGTTCTTGCCCTTTATTTTATTTTTCATATTCAATTTTTGTAGGAGTTCACCATTTTACCTTTAATTACTTCCTCAAAATTGTTTATCAATTCCCGATAGAAACAATATTGTGTAAGTAATAGCAGAAAATTATTTCGATGGTTAAATGTTGCTTTGCTGTTATGAGACACATAGCATCATAGAGCTGGTTTTGAAACCCAAAGGACTTGTAAAGACTTCTTTTTAATGTTTTGATATTTGTTTTCTTATTTATTTATTTATATTTTATAAAAAATCCATATGCTTGTTTTTTTTTTGTGTGTGTGTGTAACATCCATATGCTTGGTTTCATACGTTGACGAGTGAAGCCTTCTTAATATATTTTATAATAATTTTTTTATATTATCCGTATACGTCAAGATTAATTAATAGTATATATAATTTATAAGTTATTTTATTTTCCTTCATCATTTTTTTATGACAGGGATCTGTACTTGTATCAAAAGTGATTTTAATACTCATATCCAAATAGTATGTTACTGAGATCTATTTGCCTCCCTACCTAACATATATGATGTATCACACAACTAATAATCGTGTAAAATATTATCACATGCAATGGCCACAAAATTCCATGCCTTTTAAAAAGTATAATAAAATTAAATGAGGGTCCCATTTTGTTGTCTTGTATAAACTTTACTCTCGAGAGATACCTGTTCTATTAATTCTTTTTGTATACTGAAACGAAATAAAGTAAAACAAAACTATATGTCAAAATCAGATCATCAATCACATACTAAAAACTAAAAAAATTGTATTAAAAAGTTTCCTTTAATTCTGAGTCAAAATATATTATTATTATTATTATTACATAAAAACAAAACAATTTTTCTTCCACTTTCCCGCATTTTCTACGAAAACAAAACAAGAAAGTGAAGAAAGGGGCCACACACCTCTGATTTCAGGGGACCATTAAATTCATCAAATAACAAGAAATGGAAGAATTCATCGACGGTGAGTCCGTCTCCGGCACCTGCACCTGCACCGGCTTCATTGCTTTCGACATTACCTTTCCGCGATTGCAGAGCATTTTCGACGATCCGATTGGAATCCTCTTCGGTGCAATCCGGTTCGCGTTGGTATTCGAGTAGAAACCGTCGGAGTTGATTGGCGGACAATGATGAACCGCCTTTGGCGAATTCGGAAAAAGCTTCTTTGACATCGGAGGGCGGTGCCTGTTCGGAGATTGCGAATTTTCTGTTGAAGCATTTGAACATTTTGTAATTGTAAGTGAATGTGGCCATTGTTGAATGAGAATGAAATGGTTAATTCCGTTACGATAACCCTAACATTTTAGAGAGAGTGGATTGTTATGATGAAATGGAATGAATGGATGAAAGAGATACATAAGACGTTAATGGAATTCCATTGTATAAGATTGCGTTGGAAGCGGAAATGATCGATCTTATTTGTTACAGTTAATTAATTGATGAATTCATAATGGTATGTATCAATGCGTGTGTCTAAATGGGGAAGTTATGTGGACCGTGTTACGTGTGTGTGTTCAATAATTTAATTTTGTAAACACTAACATCCCAAAATATTTAGTTGAATTCATGTTAACAAAATTAAAGGAATTTAGTTGGATATGGTAGTATCATTTTTGTAATAACTCCTCATATCCATTAAATATTTTATAATCGTTCAATATGATGTAATAAATTAAATAATTAGTATTCAATAATAATGTAAAAAACTTCTATATCATCGATGTATTATTTATTACCTTTAAACTCAAGTACTTGTAAGTGTTCCATTCAATTAGAGAGAGAGTTTTCCAATTAATCGTATACATTCTTTTGTTTTGAGCATCCTCTCCCCAAATTAATCATGGTTGCAATGCATAATTGACCTTGCACCATTCCACATCAAATTAGTTTTAATAGAAGTGATGCAATGCATAATGATATCAACCAGTATGTCAGGTAGTCTCAATTCTTGAAGAACTTTTAATATGAAGGCCCATCACAATTGCTCATATGTTTTTGCAAGGTCAACCTTAATAGCAAAGAAGCTCGTTTTACCACGCATCTTAGTTATATTATGTACCATTTCTTGAGTCACACGATATACTATCAACCATATAAAACAAATCCAATTAATTTTTAATTTTAATTAATTTGTCTTCAAGATACTGGTACCCAACAAAATTCAAGGGTGCATCGCTTTTCGATTTATAGTTAGGTTTGAATTTTATAATGGAGTCTTTCTAATAATATTTTATTAAAATTTTCTTATTTATTTTATTCTTTTTTGTTGAATCAACCTTCTAAGAATATACATTTATTTTTTTACAAATATACCTAGTTTTTATTAATCAAAACTAATTTTTTTTTGTTATTATAAATTTTCATTGACATTGCATGTTTTTTAATTATGTAATTAGTTTTGTTAAGGTAAAAACCTTTTTTAACATATATTTTAATGACAACAAAGATTGTGAATTAAATATTAAATTTTATGAATAGTGATCTACATTTTATTTGAGTTTTGTTTAAGAAATGATAATCACATAAGTGAGCAATCTAAAAGTCACTTACATCAACTACATATATGTCACTTACATCAACTACATATATTGTATCTACTTAATAATGAAAGAATCAAAGCAGCAATAAAATATTACAACAATAGTTTCACAAGTTTCATTAAGTTATTTAAATGTTATTATTCAAACCACATGAAGGTTCATACATGAAACATAATTGTAGAAGAACTTGTATCACAAGCTATACAAGATTATGGTTGATGTAATGTAACAAAAGTCATATTGAATTTTGTGTTGAAAGCTTTGGAGATCTACAACAACAATACACAAAGAGTGATATAAAGACAAGGAACAACTTTTACGAAGGAGTCCTTGAAGAATTCTTTCAACCATTATATAATTCATTGATAAGAATGTTTGTTACAAAATAAGGGACATTCTCATGATGAATAAGTTCATTGTACTAATAAATATTTCTATCAGTTCATCAAAATGACAAGAATCAACTTTGATGAATAAGTCATTTCAAGATTAAATCTTTATTAAGTCACTTATTAAAAGAATGATAAAATAATATTTAGCATAATGTTCAAGTTATTCTATTAAAGATCAAATGACCAAAATGATTATTTTTAAAAGAACAATATACAGTAACTCGATTGACATTTTGCACACGGGCTTCCCAATACTTAATGAGCAATTAAAAATCCAAAAGTTTTGGAAGATTTCTCAAAGGAATGTCAAACCAGGTTTATGGAAGAATGATTATAGAACGTTCTGATTGTTTTCGAGAATATTCATAAAAATATTTTCGATTATCCTTTATAGAAGACAAAGTCAAGAGAGATAAGTTTGGGAAGTCCAAATTGTAAGTTAAGAATGTCAAAATTGCACATAAGGTTGTTAAAATTAAATGAATAATTACATGACTCAAATTGAAGGCCCAAAAGATGAAAATCAATCCCCATATTGATCTCCAAGTTGATGAACTATGACCAAAGACACAAGTACATTGTACTAGCACTGTTTTGCATAAAGATAGACATGCTTCTAATCACACAGTGTCAACTAACATTTGACAACTCACTCTCACACTTACTCACATTTTATTTAAGACTCAAAAGTAAGAACGTTTTAGGTTGGTCAAGAATGTTCTAGACAATAATATAAACATGTGTTTAGTGTTTAATATGTATAAATCAAATATGATACTTGGTTAATGTGTATAACGGTTATATTCAAGTTTATTTGAGTTTTCAACCTTCTTTTCATTTATAAAAGGAAGATCAATCAGAAGACAAAGGCAAAAGTTTGACATACAATCAATATTCATTTGTTTAAGTCAAAAAATTGTTCAAACAAACTCCAACTATCTTCACTATATCATTGAATCATCTTTATTGAGTTTTGCTTTCAACTAATTTCAAACAAATAGTTCATAATTGTTATATCCCAAACACTTTTATCATACACATTGTAATTGGTTCAAGTCTATCTTTTACGTTAGATTGAGTGTGTTTATAAAATTCCTTTCTAGATTGAAATATGATTGTAAAAATCCTTCAAAGTTGAAAAGTGATTGTAAAAATTATTTATAGATTGAAAGGTGAAGATTGTAATTGATCAAGGTTTGATCAAGATAAAGGGTGAAAAAGAGAACGTTTTTATTCTAAAGCACATTGTAAAAATGTCACGATTGTGAGGACTAGACTAGTTTGAGTTGAGTAATATATTTTTTTTTTTTTTGTGATTTTTCTATCACTTATCTTTAATTATTTGCACGCATAAGTCACATTTCACTATCATTGTTTTTATTTACAATTTCTTAACTTCATATAAATTGTCCAGAACATTCTAATCAATTAAGAGCTTACTAATCAACTTTTGATTACCAGATTTAATATTGAGTAACAATATTAAAGTGCATGAATTAAATTTTAAAAGGATCACAGTTGAAACTTCTATTTCTTGTGACTATTTATTTTACTTCAAGTTTAATTAAAAAGGTAAAATTAAAAGAAAAAATGTTAAAACATAGTATATTTAAATATAATTAAATACATATTTAATATTAGTCAACGCACAAGAAAATCTCACATTAATTATGAACGCATGTGTAGAGGTAAAATAACCTAAAATTTTATTCTTTAAAATATTACACTAAAATACTATTATTTTAAAAAATATATATATAAAATAATAAAATATAATATTTTTTACTTATATTACTCATTTAATTCAATATGCATAAAATTAACAAATGATAAGAAACATCCATTTAACGATAATTAATTATCAAATTTATCAATATATATTCTAAAATAATTTTGAAATCAAAATAATTAATTAAAATTCTATTTCATTAATAAAATAATTTATTATAAAATTCAAAATGTTACAAGTATTTATGAAAATTGAATTACAATTTTTTCCTTTGTCTACTTTGAAAGTGCTGTTGTTTTAGTGTTGTAATTTGTGTTTTTAATAATGAAGGTACAGATGAAATAAAAAATATTGATAACTAATTTCATTCCGTTTACTTTTCAAATAATGGAATGAAGATTTTGTTTTATTTCATTCCATAATAAAATATTCAAACAATATAATGAAAATTTTAATCTATTTTATTTCCCTCAATTTTGTACAACTCAAATTTCATTCATTTTAAAATATTCAAATTAGATTTTACTCTTTTTTTTAAATAAAAAAAAGTTGTTACTCTCTCTTTTTCTTTTTAAAAAGTCTAACAACGAAAGCTCATATAAATATTTTAGAAAAATACTTCAAACTTGTTTTATGAATAAATCATTAAGGAACTAAGGAAGTGCATAGGAAAAAAGTTCCATTAAACCGTGACTAGTTGCCTAGTCTAGTAAGTAGGTAATACTCCACGTGTCCACCAACTATATTATTATTTCCATATTATCTTTTATAAAGAGTAATAATACATAAATATAAAAAATTTGATCAATTAACTATTAGATGATTATATATAAAATAGGAAATTTTATAGTTTGTAAAAATTAATTATTACCACATATTATTCTTGTAAGAAATATTTTTCAATAACAATCGAAATTTCCTTTTAAAAAATATACACGCCTTCCACGATATACTAATGCAAGCGTGTTCCGCTGGAAGGTTCTTTTGCTATGTCATCATTTGAGAAAGGTTGGTCAAACATTTTTATAACATTTTATGAAATATAATTTTTTATAATATTAATTCTTCATTTAATAATTTTATAAATAGATAATTATTTAGATTTGTGTGGATAAGGAGATGATGGTAGTCATGGACGTCGATAGTTGGGTTGGACCTACTATCCTCTTTTGTGGGGATGGAATGGTTAATAAATGACCGCTAATTTGTGACTATGTGGACACACAAAACCGACACAACATTGAAAATTCATGCTATACATCACTCTAATACGCTACTCTGCATATTGAAAACTCACGATTTTCACATGAATTCTTAAATTAATCACTATAGTTAACTTTTCCTATTAAAAAAATAAAACATTTTTAACAACTATACGATATTGCCGCAAAAAATATCATATAAATTACATTATATTATATTGTATCTTAATTTAGAAGTCCATAACTAACAAGATATCATAAATTATTTTTTAGCACTGTTTTCTTATGAATTTTAATTAGAACTAGTATCATAAATATTAGTAAGATTAGAAATCATCATAATATAATTAAAAAAAATTATTCTTTTTTTTTCTTTCATAATGATAAAATTAATAATGTACTCAAATATCTTTATAAAAGTTAATTTTAATATGATTAATTGAAATGTAATAAAAATAAAAAAACAGTATAGTTCATATTAAATATAATAGTAACCTATTAATAATTAAATTTTAAAAGAAACATATGATTTTATCATAAAGATAGTTTTGTTATTTTTTATAATAAAATAAATTAATATTCAAAATTATTAAAATATTAACATTAAATTAAATTATTAAAATAAACATAACTTCTTTATGTTGGTAATTTTGTCATTTACATACAAAATAAATTATATATCTTTATTTAGCTTATATTTAATAAATAAAATAAAATAAAATTATTCGATTAGTCATAGTTTTCTTTAAAATTTGAAAGAAATTATATAATAATAACAAAAAAATCTAAATATTTTATTATTTAATAATTTTTTGGTTTTTTAATTTATAATATTTAGATATATTATAAATTAATTTAAAAAATTAATATATAATTATTTTATAATAATAATTTTATTATTTAAATATAATAATTGTCGTATCTAATATCATGGTGAGTGGTGAGATGTGTCAAATATATTATATACTTACATAATATTACTTTTGTTATCATATAGGCATATAACACAAGATATTATAATTTTATCTTAGAATTAAACTCGGGATTTTATTTTATTTTTACTAAAAAAATATTTAACTTATATACAATGATAGTAGTGTTGAATCAAAATCTATAATTTAGGTATTTATGTTCGTAATTATTTTATGAAACAATGGTACGTTGACACAAATTATAATATCTCATACCGCAAAGTTGTAGATTGATTGGGTCAAATAGACCTAGAATGTTAAAATCGATTAGTTTGAATAGGTCGTTCAACCCACTAAAATACAGGATTTTCATTTAATAAATTTAGTCTACATTTTTTAGAATTTTGTAGTTTGATTCGAATATATCTGTTACTCATTTGGGTTAGCTCGTATGAGTATTAGGTAGTCTACAATTCGTATAACCAATTTAAAAAAATAAATAGTAAAACTAAAATGTTTAAAAGATATATAATCCATGTAGTTGGTTTATATTTATATATATATATATATAATTTTTAATTAGTTATATATTTTTAACAATTATTTTTTTTTTCTTAAGTGGACAATCATCCAACACTTTAAAAAAAGGTGAATATTGCTCAAGAAATCTAAAAACATTTACTTTAGAGTTATATTACAACTATTTAATATTCTATTTGAAAATGGCTTGAGTTTGGTTTGTGTTAAATCTAAATGTCATTCTACATAATATCTATAATTTTTGGATAATTTGAACTTATTTTAATTAGTGTGTTGTTTTAAAAATTTTGAATTGAGTTTGTGTTCATTTAAAAATTCAAACTTAGTTTGTGTATAAAGAGTAAACTATAATTTTTTTTTAAAATGGGTAGGAAATAAAATGGGCATTTAAATTGAGTCATACTTAATGCATAAGTAATTTATTATAATTTTTTTTAAATGGGCATTGAAGAAAATTTTTAAGTTAAAAGAGTCGCAAAGAAATTAAAAATATAGTGAGTAAAAAAATATACTATAAAAAATATATGGGTTACTCGCCCAACTCACGACCCGTCAAGGGTCAGACTCAGGTAGTATTTATCAACCCATATTAAAACAAATTTTTTTAGCCCGATTCCAAGAAATTTGTAATCCGTTAGCGTCAATGCTATATAGATTAGATAGTCCGTTTTGTTAGCTCTACATCTAGACCAATCCCAAAATAGTTTGAGTCAGGTAAATGGTCAATCTTAATTTCACAAAATAACAAACTGTTCAAATCAGGGCATTGAATAAAACTATATCTAATAGATTTGACTAAGCAACCCATTTTCCAAAAATTATTTGATTATTTTATGATGTTGTACTTTAGTTAGTTATTTTATGCAATTTTCGGAATTTAACAATTTTTGTATACTCATGTTTGCAATGCAATTATTTTAATTATTTTATGATAAATATTACAATATTCTCACTAATTGTATGTTTATATATATATATATATATATATATATATATTATATGCTAAAAAATGGTAAATTATGTTACACTATATATTTTAGAAAAATTAAGGTTGTATGATTTTTTTTTAAAACGAATATGATGATATATCATTGACAATTAAATTCAAAAAGAAAAAAAATGTGGGTAATTCAATAAATAACCTAATCCAATATGAAACGAACGGTTTGATTTTATATGACGCAATGCACTAATAGACTTTTCTTTTTTATCAAACTCAACTCAATATTCTCTACATAGTTTCAGTTTCGGTTTTGGCCAAACTTGATTCAAACCAACGTATAGCCATAGTATGAATTATGATTTTGATACTTTTTTCATTTCATTGTTATTATTTTCTCTTTCTTGAATAACAAAACATAGTTGGATTGTGTGAATAGCTTCTGCGTAAGATGGTCTAGGGGTCTATAAATAGTAAGTTATGTCGAATTTAGTGTTTTAATTTTTAGACTCTAATTCGTCTTTTAATTAGATGAATTGCAGATTTGATAAAAATAAAATAAAATAACGAGATCGAGTTGATCATAACAAGAGTCACCAAATTGTAAGCTTTTGTTAAAAACAAAAATTAAACAAAGTAACTTATAGTAAATCACATACGATTATCATTTGTCAATTTATTCAAAAGTAGTAACTCATAACATTATTTTCCAAATCCTAATTTACTAAGTCAATGACATGATTGATAATCTTTTTTAGATGAATCACTAATAATATATAATAATAATTTATCTTTAAAATAATTTAAGACGGAATGCTAACTTGAATCCGACATCTTATATATCTTGTCTTTTCTTTATTTTTTTTTGTCAAATGTTATTATTGAGACCAACTCAAATTTAGTCAACTGCTTGCAGGTCATAACCATTAAAAAAATTTAGTCAAGTACAATTAATTTTTACTAAATTGTCTTTATGAATGTTAAACACTCAAAACCTATATTAATTTTATTTTATAATATATCATAAGTTTGAGTATAATTAATTAACACAACTTTAATATTCCGAATTCGAATTCAATACGTTCAATATAATAATATTTACGTTTTTCAATTAAATTAAGATTTGATATTAAATATTTTTTATTAAAGTAAAAATACATTAAAAATGTTATAATTAAATGAGTTAAAAATAATTAATTTTTGTTGATAATGATGATTAAATCGTTAATGTTTTATTTATAATAACGACAAAGAGAGAAGAGTGTATTCTAATCCTAATCATGGTTACAAATAACGGTAATTTTTATGAAATAATAACATTTCACACGTTTAAATGATTAGTGAATAGAAAAATGATGTAAAGAGTTATTTTTACAGGACCCACCTCAACCTTTCAGTCTCTGCAAGAGAGACTTTAGACTCAAAATACCAAATATAAACAACTTTCTGATTCATCACTTCCAGCAACAACCACAACAATACCATTAATCTAACAACCAACACAAACACACATAACACATACCTACATGTTAAGAATCCACTAACACAACCAAATTCAAAGACATCATGTCAAAACAAACTTACAGTGTCTGCTTATGCTATCGTCGACGTTTCAAACTAGCTTTATCAGAAGCACCACAAGAAATCAAGACCCTTTTTGATCAATACTCAGAAAATGAACTCATGACAGCTTCAAACCTCAAAAGATTCTTAATTGAAGTTCAGAGAGAAGAGAAAGCTACTGAAGAAGATGCACAAGCTATTATTGATAGTTTCAAGCATTTTCACAGAAGGGGTTTTGGTCTTAATCTTGAAACTTTTTTCAAGTTTCTCTTTGGTGATAGTAATTTTCCTCTTCTACCCTTTACTGGGGTGAGTTAAAAAATCAGTTTTTTTTAATTTTTATTTATTTATTTCTAATTTTAGTTTCTGAATTCTGATCCATGTTATTTTTTTCAGTCAACTGGATCTTGATTTGGTCAATTTTCAATTGTGTTGTTCTTAGTGGATTCCATTTTATTACTAGATTTATAGTACCTTGTAATTATTGCCTTTCATTTTCTGGCAGTTTTTGTTATACACAGAATATATCTTATTTTGTTCAATTTTATTTTTGAAGTTTTTGTCCTTTACTCAGTTTTGGCAATTATCATAGCTCAAAATTGCGGTCCCCGTTCACAATTTTAGTAGATATTTAAAGGTTTTAGAGATATTGCAATGGCAGTATTGGTAATATTTGTCCATATTTTTCGTTGCAGTATTAAGATTTAAAACTATGATTATATCACTCTCTCTGGATAAACTCGTACTATATAGTAATTCAGGTCAATTGCATATGATTTGATAGTAATTCAGATGCATGTTGATGGTTTTTACTAAGTCTATATATTGGACTCTTAAACCCTCATAAAAAACAGTTTATGTACTTTTAGTCATTCATTGCATTCATATCTATCTATGTAGCACGACACTTTAGATTGAAGGTGTATCTAGTGTCTGACACCAACACATGTAGTTATATTCAATTACTTCAACTTTTTCAAATTATTATCATTGTTGATGTGTCACTGTCGTGTTTGGTGTTTGTGTTAGTGCTTCACAGGTATATTTGATAGTATATCTTGTATAATTGTACTTAATCTCTTGTTCTGATCTGTGTTTTTGTGTAATTATTTGTTTCAGGTACACCATGATATGACATTACCCTTGTCACATTATTTCATATATACCGGTCACAATTCCTATCTAACAGGGAATCAGCTGAGTAGCGTCTGCAGCGACATTCCAATCGTTAATGCATTGAAGAGAGGCGTAAGGGTAATTGAGTTGGACATATGGCCTAATGCGTCAAAGGATGATGTTGATGTTCTTCATGGAAGGTAAGCATACATGTTGAACCGGCTATATATAAAAGATGAGAAAATGGGAACTAGTTTTGCAATGACATTCAGATGAAAATTAAATATTTTGCAGTTATTTTTAAATTGAGGTTTCTATATCAATATATCATAAATGATTATTTTGATACAGGACATTGACTACTCCTGTAGAGCTCATTAGATGTTTGAGGTCTATTCGGGAACATGCCTTCGTCGCATCGGAATATCCAGTTATTATCACCCTAGAAGACCATCTTACTCCAGATCTTCAGGCTAAAGTTGCTGAGGTTAGTTAATTGAAGTCATTTCGGATTCAAAATACTTATCACTTTCATATAGTTGACAATTCTGTCAAATTTTTAGATGGTTACTCAAACATTCGGAGAAATACTATTTTCGCCTGACTCAGAAAGCATGAAGGAATTTCCTTCTCCTGAATCACTAAAAAAGAGGATTATTATATCAACCAAACCACCTAAGGAGTACCTTGAGACAAAAGAAAAGGAAAAAGGAGATGATTCACAGCAGGGAAAGTCTTCAGGCGACGATGAAGCTTGGGGGAAGGAGATCCCGAGCTTCAAAAGTGGTTCAATATCTGATTACAAGGTCTGAGACTAAGTGATTGTTTCGATTGGCAGTGAATTTGGCAAAGTAACGGCGATTCATCATGATTTTAGCAAAACAAATTCACGATGTCACCATGATTTCCAAATTCATTGTCAATCCAAACATGCACATAATCAATCAAAGTATATATATTGCACTACATTTATTCTGTAAGGAAGTTTGTTAGCTAATTTTCTGGTTTTCCATATTTAGGGAAGCAATTTGGATAAAGAAGATCTTAACGACGAGGAAGATATTTATGAATCAGACAAGTCACACCATAATGAAGCTCCAGAATATAAACGTTTAATTACCATTCATGCTGGGAAGTCGAAAGGAGGAATAGACGCATGGCTCAAAGTAGATCCTGATAAAGCAAGGCGTATAAGTTTAAGTGAGCAACAGCTTGAAAAGGCCACTTTAACTCATGGAAAAGAAATTGTCAGGTATTGTTAAAAAAATTCTAGTAAGTTCTTATGGTTGAAATGAATGAACTAACAATTAGGACAACAACCCTTTTCAAAAGAAAATAGATACAAAAACGCAAATCGGCTGTAGTATCTTTCTATTAAGCTTCAAGCTTAGGGTTTACATTGTATAACTTGCATTTAAATTCTGCGGTCCAAATTACAACACTAACTCATCTAATATGAAAAGGTTTTGGTTGTTGATGTTGGATAAGTTTATGTTTGTGTATGCATGCTTGTGTCTGCAAATGAAAAGAGAAGATGCATTGAAAGGTTTGCCTGTGTGTTTGAATAAATTTTTATTTCCTGATTGTTGGATGTATTCTAAAGGTTTACTCAGAGGAATATTCTGAGGGTGTTTCCAAAAGGTACTCGCATTGACTCGTCGAATTATAATCCATTAATTGGATGGATTCATGGAGCTCAAATGGTTGCATTCAACATGCAGGTTTCTATTTCTTCCTTTTCTTTCTATATTTCTTCTCTCTCTCTGGTTCACTAGAGGAGAGGAAGAAATATATTGTTGATTATGATGTTTTTTTATCTAAGTTAGTTTTCATTGTGGATGGTAACCATGGTAGGGGTATGGAAGATCACTATGGTTGATGCAAGGAATGTTTAGAGCCAATGGAGGTTGTGGTTATGTTAAAAAACCAGATTTTCTCTTAGAGACTGGTCCGGATAATGAGGTATTTGATCCTAAATCTAAGTTACCTGTGAAGACTACTTTGAAGGTAAGGGTTTTACATCAATCATTTGTCTTATCCAAGTGTCTCAAGTTTATTATTAGGTTTTTATATTGACATAATTCATCCTTTATAATACCGACTTCAAAGGTGAGGGGTGTTACTCTTTATAAATTCTTTTCAGGCCGTAATTTTTTTTCTAATGCGAGACTTGAGTTTTTGTCCATATTTATTATTAACAAAGATCATATTTGTTCTTAGGTGACTGTATATATGGGAGAAGGATGGTATTATGATTTCAAGCATACACACTTTGATCAATATTCACCTCCTGATTTCTATGCAAGAGTAAGTTCAAATTATCTACTAAAGCAATTTCCAACTACACACTCTTGTGCTTTGTTAATTTCTATAGAAAAGGGAGAAAGAAAATGAGAAGAAAAGTATAAAATATCTTGTTTGGCGAGAAGAAAATATGAGGGGGATAAATGATGTGGGCATGTATGAAGGTTTTTCTCATTTATTTAAGAGAAAACACATTGAAAAATTTGTTAACATATCTAATTCGTGTCGTATCTTGAATTTCAAAATTTTCTCATATCTATGTGACGTGTCCATACTATGTATCAGAGCTTCATAGATTGTCGGGGAATCCTTATTGTAGCAATAGATTATTCATAAGGGTAGTTTCTTTCTTTCAATCTACTTCATATGACACCTTCCTTTCTTTCTTTCTTTCAATCTACTTCATCTATCCTTCTTTTTGTTTTCACCTAGTTCATGAATCATGGCTACATTGTTGTGTGACTTATTCATATGAAATTTATATGATAATTTATATACAGGTGGGGATTGCTGGAGTCCCTAATGACTCTATAATGAGAAAAACAAAAGCAATAGAAGATAATTGGCTACCTACATGGAACGAGGTATTCGAGTTCCCGCTTACCGTTCCTGAACTCGCCTTGCTTCGTATCGAAGTTCATGAGTATGACATGTCTGAGAAAGATGACTTTGGTGGCCAAACATGCTTACCTGTTTCGGAGTTAAGAAGCGGCATTCGATCAGTTTCGTTGCATAGCCAGAAGGGAGAGAAATACAACTCTGTAAAGCTTCTTATGCGTTTCGAATTTCATTGATTTATATTCATCTTTGTGCTCTAAATTATTTATACATTATGTATAGTTCAAGAAATAAATTGTGCTGTGCATTTTGTTTTCTTTGAGAAGTTGTTTGTGTTGTAAGGCTTGTCAATATATTTTATATGAACAATGGAAATGTGTTTGAGTGACAATATAAGTCACATAGGAAAATTTTGGATTTTAGTTTTATGCTTTCTTGTAATTTATTTAAAAAGCATTGTGTTGTTGTGTTAACTTCATGATGTTTCTTTTTTGTCAAGGATGGATTTGTATGTGATGTGTAAGATTTGTGTGGAATTGTATCCCAAAAGTTCAATGAAACTTTGAGTATCGATCCTTAATATATGAGTTTAATATTTTTGTTTGATGTTGGTTCACTTTGGAATAGATAACTTATCTAAAATAAAATAATAAACTAACATGAGTTGTAATCTAATATAATATAATCTTATCTTATGTACATGTAAGATTTTTGCCATGGTCTTGGATTAATTGGATAGGCACATTTAAAACTATATGACAAAACCCTAAACAATTAGGATGGGTTGGCATTTTTTTTCTTGATAAGAGGGTTGGCAATTTTCTTGACCTATAAGCTTCCAAATCCAAACATATATAGACAAAATAGGGATAGCTGACCGACCATTAACTACATACACTAATCATCATTATTAATATCATGAGGGCCCATTAGGTCTATGGCTCATGGCCCATAGGTTCAGCTGCATGTGCACAATTTTCATGGGTCATTTATTTGAGCCGGTTGAAGATGTTCCATATTTGGATTAATGTAGTATAAAATTGGATTGAATTATTTCTTCTCAAAAAAATATAATTTTTATTTACCTTTTAAGGCAAACTCTAAACTCTAAAGTATTAAGTTTCATTTAAACGGTTTTAAGAAAATATTAAAGGGGTAGAAGTTAAAATCTAAAAATTAAGTATGACAACAAATAGGTCGGTATAGTTTTGTTGTTCACCTACCTCTCAATTGGAATTAGGTTCTCCACATTCATCAATATATAAAATAATAAATTTTACAAATTCATATTTATTATAAGTAATACAATAAAATAATATTATAAGAAAAACAGATATATTGAAATTTTTATAACATTTGAAAAATATTAAACAAAATAAATAAATAAATGTATAAAAAAACTAAAAAGTATAAAATAAAATAATTAATGGATGGATATTATCACCTTCATTCTCCTCTCCAATTTTAAATTTTTTTAAAAAAAATATCTAAATCAGCTCTCTCGTACTCAGTTAAAATAGATTTTTTTCATCAAAGTTAGAGTCCTACCATTTGGCCGTACCTACTAAAAACATGAAGTCCTCAAGTTTTGTACTCAATGCCTATGTTGGTCTTTATTCATGACTCCTTATCTAAAATGATGTGTGAATAATAAGTATAATTGGCATTAATTAATTAATCCATGCTAAACTTGTACCTAACATAGAAGTCAGCACCGTCTTTCAAGTAACAATAGAGGAAAAATAAATAACTCCGAGAGGTCTATTTTTTTAAGATGAGGGGTTTAGAAAGGTGACAAATAAGTAAAGGTGTTAATTATGGTATTTGTGTGTGGGCTCAACTTCAACTACTCAATAACAAACCTAGAATGAGGTGTTTTCATGCTCTAAAAGCCAATCTTTGTTCACACTCTTACCCACCTTTTCTTTCACACACACCACTCATATTTGCATTTGACTTGGTTATCTACATGTTTGAGCTAAGTGTAAACAAAAATTTGCATTTGACCTTCATGATTGAACTTTTCACTACTCTAACATAAAAATATCACATTAGAAGAGATAAAGTTTAAACATATGTTATAAATAAGAACAATCTTTACTTTAAAAATTAATTTTGTAAAAATGAATTAAACTAAACTCAAATTCTAAGATAGTATGAGATCCTCGTCTCACATTCTAAATTTTTCATCATTGGTGTGTTAAAGAATCCTACATTAAATGAGATAAGACATGACCATGTGTTTATAAATAGAGTTATTACCTTAAAAGTCGAGAAAGACCAATAGGTTTTAGGAGAGTTGGTAACATGACTCAATAGAACCATGAGTTCGATTTTGCTGATGATTCAAAGATTAGTCTCATCACAAGAGGCCAACTCTATGAAAAATGAGATGTTTCGCCGATGATTCAAAGATTAAGTACAATGCTTTAGCGTGTAATCCAAACCAAAGAACAAAAAGAAAAGTTGGCAAATAAATTTTACAAATGAATTAAACACAATTGATATACTACTTTAACTGTAACAAACAATGATTACAAATGCAGTAACCCATTGCAAAAAAAAAATTACAAATAAAGTAAAATTCTCGTGTGAAAAATGAAATTGCAAAAGATAATTGTCACATAATCAATTTTACTGGCTGTTAGTGTCTTACAAAACTCTACACTAAAGCCTAATGTTATGTTAGATCAAATTCCAAATCTTTACACCCCAAAGAGTATGTATACCATATAATTTATCCAAAAAAAATAATCAATAAAAATCATGAAAAAATTCAACTATGTTACCCTTTAGAGAAAGATTTGAATATCATTCAGATCCAGTAGAGATTGTAGCACTTGAAATGCTTCCATGACTACTATCACAAAGAGAAAAAGCACGTTCCAAATGTGCAACAATATCAGCTATTGTTGGTCTATCTTTTCCTTCCAAATTCACACAATGCATTGCAGTATATGCCACTAATTCCACTGCTTCTGTTTCATTCAAATCTGGTTTTTCAACTCTTTGATCCAAAATCTTCATCAATTCTCCTGATATAATCATAGGCACTGCAAAATTTACTATACTCATTGGTGTGCCTCCATTTTCATCATTCTTGAATATAGCTCTTTTTCCTGTTAATAGTTCTAATAATACTACACCGAGACCGTAGACATCGCTTTTTTCTGTCAATACATTTAGACCGTAGTATTGGGGATCAATGTATCCGACTGTTCCTGCTGCTTTTGTTGGTTTGTGATCTTGTTCGGAATCCGGACTCATCATTGATAATCCGAAATCAGACACTCTTGCAGTCCAATTCGCGTCGATGAGGATGTTTGAAGACTTGATGTCTCGGTGAATTATAGATGGAACCGCGTAATTGTGGAGATACTCAATTCCACGTGAAGCATCCAACGCAATTTTGATCCTCATTTTCCATGAATTCAAGACGCTGCTATTCTTTTCAACGTTGTTCTTGTCATGTAAATGATCATACAATGCCCCATTCTTCATGAACTCATACACTAAAAGTTTTTCGTCTTTCTCTTCGCAGAAACCAACTAGCCTAACCAAGTGTTTGTGGTGTAAACGCGACAAAAAGGCTAATTCGGACTCGAATGCACTCTCTTTCTCTTGAAACACCTTCATCTTAGTACCGGTTTCGCCTCTTTTGACGGCTACCTCGCGGCCATCGGCAAGTTTACCTTTGTAAACAACACCATAGCTACCAGCACCAACCTTGTTCTCAAGTGAGAAGTTGTTGGTGGCAGCAACTAGCTCAGCAAGAGTGAACTCCTCTAACCTATCATGATGTTTCATCGATGAAGTTCCACTCCTCTGACGCCTCATTATCCTCGAACCTTGACGCCTAATGGTCGAAGATCTCGAAGGGGGACTATAATTCGAACCCCCCACACCATTGAAACTTCCACCTCTATTGATTGTTGGTTGAACTGAATTGTGAACTTTCTTCTTACCTAAACACACACCATTCCACAAACAATAAACCAATGTGCAAATACCAGCAAAAGCTCCTAATGATCCAACAATAGCAAATGCCAATAAACCCTTTGTCAAGG
Source organism: Cicer judaicum (assembly GCA_037974835.1). Classification (NCBI taxonomy): domain Eukaryota; kingdom Viridiplantae; phylum Streptophyta; class Magnoliopsida; order Fabales; family Fabaceae; genus Cicer; species Cicer judaicum. The sequence continues at coordinate 1,154,821 of JBBPBS010000247.1, forward strand.
TCTTTGACCTAGAAAGTGGAAGCCACCTTTGCTTCTCCGGCGACGGCATTTGAGGCCAACAAGGTTGTGCCTTGCAAATGTTACCAAAACCAGAACAAAGATACTGAGATTGAGGATATATACCACATTCACTACAAGAAGATTGAACACAAACCCCTGGTAGAATTGGAGGCAAAGGAAGCTGAAAATTTGAATCTTTATTATATAACCAACCAGGACCCCAACAAATTACTGAAAAATTATTTGTTGTTAATCCACAAACAAAATTGGAACCAGAAACAATAACCTCAAAAGAAACACTTTTTGTAACATCAACATTAAACAATCCTTTACCACCCCAACAAACAACAGAACCATTGGATCTTCTAATAGCACAACTATGATCAGATCCTAATGCTAAATCAGAATACTCAAAAGGCTTTTCTTGATTAGGAACATCGATTTGACCAAAATTGTTACTTCCTTTGCAAACCAAAAACCCAATTGAATTCAATCCACAAACATGTGATTCACCAGCTACAAGACTCACCATAGAAATATTCAGAAACTCATTCTCTATCTTTTTAGCAATAGACTCATTCAAATTCAAATTCACATTCCCAAAACATCGAACCAACCCAGATGAATTATTCTTAAGAATCCCACAAGAGAAGCCAAACCCAGAAGTAATTGAAGAAAATTGATCATACCCAGATGGAAAAACAAAACCTTTATTGATTCTCCAACACGACACCGTTCCAACTCCAACCACCGTGGCGCAAACGTGAGAATCACCGACGGCGAGATTCTCGTATAGAACAGTGTCATTATAGTAAAGTCTTCTCTCTTCAAAGGTGGTGTTTGATGAAACAGTGTTCCAACAGAGGATACTGTAGTTACCGGACATGATGCCGCAGAAGTAGTTTTTTCCGCCGGAGATTGAGGTGAATGAGACTTCCGGCACGGCGGAGATGATGTAGCCATTGCGGTAACAAACAATGCGACGAGAGGGTTGTGATGAAACTATGCCGCAGACGGTGGCGGATGTGTCGACGACGGCGAGGGTGGTGCCGGAGCCGAGAGCATTGGAAAAGGGTGTCGTATAGAAGAGAAAGAGAAGGGTGAAAGTGAAGAAGACGACGAAAGAGAGTGATTTGTTATTCATCTGTTTGCTTCATTGGCAAAGAGAGAGAAAGTTTTGAAAGGTTTTTGTTTTGTTTCAGTTTGTGATGTAATGTGCTTTTCAGTTTGAAGCTGCTTTTCAGTTTCGTTTTCTTTTTCCTATTTTATATCAATATCAATACTTAATAGGTAATGGTTGCTGGTCATAATATTAATCTGCACTTTCTTTTATTTATCAATATTTAATATTATAAATATTTCATCATTGACTCTGCATATAGAAATAATATTAATGTTTCATTTATTTATCAATTATTTCTATTATTTAGTTCATTATTTATTTAGAGAACTTTAATTCCAAATCTAAATCAAATCAAATCAAAAATCAATTCAAAAATAATTAAATTGTTTAAAATTAAATATTATTAATTTGTATTATATAAAATATATATACAATTTTATACAAATTTAAAATTATTTGATATGTTATTAAAACTTATGGAGTTTAACTATATTAAAAAAAATGTATAAAACATTAATTTAAATATATCTCAATAATATTTATATCAAATTATTTTAAATTTATATAAAATT
>JBBPBS010000247.1:1156982-1171264 GCA_037974835.1 Cicer judaicum
AACTGAAACAAAAATATTAAAATAAAGTCAACTCTTTTTTACATGATTGACATAAATGTGTTGAATATATTTTTAAGACAATTTTAGTAAATAAAAAGTAATTTAATAATATTAAATAAGAAACATACCATATTATCTAAAAAATAAATAAAACTTATATCTGTTTTTAAGTTTTATTATTAATTAAAAATATCATTTTATATTATTTTATATTTTCAGATTAATTAAAATATATTTTTTATGTGTTTTTCATATGGTTTTTAAAATAACCTGATATAATTTCTTTAGATTAATAATTATAACCACAAAATGTGTATTTTAAGTTAATAATCATACAAATTTTTTTTTAAAGAAAACTAATACATTAAGAGCAGAAAACTAATACACATTGCACAAGATACCTCAAAGTTGCATGTACCAATGATTAAAATTGCAAGTAAATGAAAGTATTTTCAATAATTCTACTAATGATAACTTCCTACTAATGAAAAATAGCATTATTCCACATTGATCAAACAACATAAGTCTTTGAACCAAAAAACATTGTTGGAAGGTAAATTCAGTATAATTCCATTAAATCTAACTATTAACTTTATCAAACATTTCAACTAACTAATTTACTATTCCCTTATTTTAACTAAAGAGAATCTTAATCTCTAACCAAAAACATATATTTGGATTTCAAATTAGTTAGATGAAGACATGAAACTATTAATTGGAGCTATGCCCAAACAAAGAATCAAATTGGATGATGACCAAACAAATATTTGGAGGGCAAAACGTGGGACTTTGACTGGCACGTGCTCTCAATATGAATTGGAAGAACACGTAACACAAATTATTCAGTGGAGTTTCAGGGTGTTGACCATAAAAATAAAACAAATACTAAAAATATTTTTATATATAAAGTTTAGGGGCTATAAATCTGAAAATAGGTTAGATTCGATTTCAATTTGTGTTGCAAGCTGTTACAGATTTTGAATTTACAACTGTTATATAATAATATTCCTTAAGTACCGTATTATTTTATATAATAAATTTCTTTAAAATACTGTTTTTTTTTTTTTTGTTGCTGTGGTATTTGAAATTCAAAATTGAGATGTACCCTACGCGCAGAATCAGATATTCAAATTAAATAACACGATTTTTTGCAAAAGAGGAAAAAGGTAGAAAAGGACTGAAAAATAAAATGTGGTACTAGTACTTTAGCTTGGTGGTTTATGGAAACAAAAGTTTCATTGACACTTGTACATACAAGAGCAAAAATATAATTAATTTAATTGAGTAGATAAATTTAGAGTGCCTTCAAAATTATTCATGTAGTTAAATTAATCATAATTTGGATTATTATTTAGATTAATAATCTAATTAATAAAATTATTCATATTTTTATATGTAATTTAACTAATTACTACACAAGTATAAAAAAAATACATGTTAATGTATTATTAATGTTATAGAAACATCTCAACTAGGTTTAGGATCTAAAGATTGTGAGAGGTAGAAGTGTTCAAAATCAACATTGATTCAAATAAAACGGTAAGTTGCTTGAGAAAAAAAAATTAAATTTTAGATTATTTTTTAAAATTAAATATATAGATTTTGATATATATATATATATATATATATATATATTTTATAAGTTTAATGACCTTGTGTTTACACCACTTCTAATATAAACTCATCACATTGTCATATATATTTATTTAATAACTACATTTCAAAATTAACTATTTCACATTTGATTTTTATTGAATGTCAACGTAAATTATTTTCTCTCATTTATTATTATTATTATTATTATTACTATTATTATTATTAAATATTGTATTAATTTATTACTTGTAAGTTTTTAATTTCTTAAACATATCTATTGGTTTAATTTAATCTTTTTATTATAATTTTCTATATTTTAAACATAATAATTGTCATATTATAAAATCAATAATGTTATTCATTATATAAAAAAACCTATTAATGTCATGAGATAAACTAAAAAAACAACTCAACTAATGTCATGAGATAAACTCAAGTAATTAGTCTAAGTTTTATTTTCTTTTTCAAATGCTATTTTTTGTTTAAATCTAATAGGAAAAGTCACACACACTAAGGTGAAGTAATAGGGAGATATTCTGAATTTAAACTTGCACGCCATTATATTATATAAAATGTTATTGCAATACTATATTAACTGCTTCGAGACTGCTTTTCCAAATGCTCTTTGAACTAACTAATAATTTTAAAAAATATATAATGGAAAAGGTCTATACCTAAATACTTGAAATAGGATTCAAAAGTACTTTAAATCAGCATAGAAAAATATATGTTTAGTTAACTCAAAAGAGTTCGCCACTAAAAATTAGGGCAATTAGAAGTGGTTAGTCTTTTATAATATGTGAATCATTACGGTTTAATTTTTTATTGAGGGATATAATTATATTTAATATTTGAATGTAATTTAAATATAATTACTTCCAATAAAGCATAAGGATTGAAAATAAAAATACTTAAATTATAACTTATAAAAAAGAATCGTAATAATTTTACATAAGAATAATCCTTTTTTGTGTAAACTCTAAATATATATCAAACATCAATCCAAATATCAAACTCAAGACATTCGTCAATGAAAACTAAATTTCTTATTACTTGGATAGATAGACATTGTACATTGAAGATGATCTATTGGAATGATTGAAGTGTTATAAAACAAACAAACACATAAATTTAAATAATAATCAATATATATATATATATATATTTATATTTTTAATATAACTCATTTTAAAGTAAATTATACAATATAATATAAATTTATATTGATGATTATCATTTAATAGTTGATAAAAATAATTTTGTGAAATAGTTATACTTTTGCATTTATGTACAATTTTTCTGATAACGTGTGTGAAAGGATATAAAACAACACTCAATTTAAAATAGAGAGAGGTTTTTACTAAAGAAGCAAACAAATCATTTCCTTAAGACAAATTAAAAAGTAGTTGTTGAAGTTGCAATCAATAATGTATGTGATTCATGAAATTGCTAACCAGATTGTACTCTCACTGGAATCCCATGCATCAAATAATTATAATTACATTTATAGTGCAAATATATACTAATGCAGTATTTTTTTTAAATTAAAATTACAAAAGGTATACCAACCCCAAGTATTAATAATCAATTAACATGAAAAGCTGCTTTTGAAGTCAAAAGAAGACATTTTGATTCTATAAAAAGAAGACATTTTGAGTCTTGACAACGCAACCAACAACATTTTAACTAATAAAGGGCGTAAAAGTAGATATACAAACAAAAACAAAAAAAAGAGAGAAATGAAGGATTTTTTTTTATCACACCATGAGAATGAGAAAAGGGGATTATTGTTCCAGCTTTTTTGTCAAGTTAATTAGAAATTTTCTCTACATATAAAATGGTAGAAAAATTTATATATAATTATAACATCCTAAATTTAAATTTATAAAATAATATTTTATTTTATAATATTTGATATTTATCAATTTAATTAAATTTTATAGATATATTGCATAAAAATTTAATGACAAGTCAAATGAGAAAGAGTTTTAAAATGAATTTTAATTTGATTTCTCACAGCCTTAAGTACCTAACAATCATGATGTCGGTCTTCTAACTAATCATTTATGTATTTTTAATAGCATAAGCCATAAGGCATATTTTTTGCTAACAATAGTATAAGGCATACGACCCCATGCTCTAAGTAACAAGGGTTTGCCTTGCCTTGCCAGTTGCCATCTATATTGCTGGAGGTAGACTTTAAGACAAATAGGTATATCCTCTATGTGTTGGAATTGGATATAAAACTGAAGTTCTCAACGGTATCTCGAAATAATCGATGATTTTGTTATCCAACTCAAATTTGGAATACTACATTTTCAAACTATTGTTAGTATGTTTTAAGTTGCTTATGAAATTTTTAAGATCTTGTCTTTTGTAAAAAAAAAATATTTTGAAGTTTGAGGAGTACAAAAATAATTTATAAACTATTATTAGTCTCGATTATTAAGCGATGATTGACTCTTTAGTCGAAACGAAGAGAGTTGAAAGAGTGTGGGGACACAGAAGCAACAATGAATTTTGAAACCACGTTTTTATCCAAAATCTTCACGCAATAGGTATATGAGTCACTACTCTTACATATTTAATATATAAATCATTTTTAATCAATGTAAAACTGAAACCACTCACACTTAAACTCAACAAAGGGTCTGTCAACCCTCGTGCATGTCATAAACCCTCGTGAGTTCATCTTCACAAACGGCACCAATAATCTAAACTAAATCGAGGAGGATGACCATACTTAAATTGCGAGCAAAGCATTGTCCTTTAAAGGTGGGGTGGTACATGCAAAGACTTTTACACTCAAATAAATGTCTATTTGCAAAGAGTGTGAGGTAAGTTGGATTAAAGAATATGTACATTTCATGATATTCTAATAGTTGGATTTATAGGATGAGTCGCAAGTCTCTTGGAGATGGAAGTAATAAATTCAACAAATCTATTATTACATTTTTCAGCGTTGACCGTCCTCAACCGTTGGAATTAAAGTTAATTGCATTTACTAAAATGTTATAGAAACTATGGTGAGACCTTGAATAGATTTTCATAATTGGTCAAGATAGATGGACCTTGACCAATTCGAAAAAGTAGTATTATTTATTTTTAATAGATGAATAAACAATCATTTCACAAAATTGTATCAAACGTTGTACTAAAAAATTAAAATGTATGAAGTAACAAGTTTCTTAGACACATATTTAAATATACATATAAATAAATAAAAATAAAAAATAAAAAATTAAATAATATTTATTTTTAAAATTATTAAAAAAAATTATATTTTTTAATGTATGATTTGTGTTGATGAATATTACTTGTACTAAAGTCTATAATACTTTCAAGAAGCTATTACAAAATGTTCGAACCTTATCTTTATTTATCATTTAAGAAATTGAGTATAAATTTAAAAAACACTTCGTAAGTAAATAAATAATGAATAGATTAAAGCTAATTTGGAGTATGTTTGAAATCTCCACACCCAAAGTCATGGGATTCTTCATAGATATACCTAATTGTAGAATGGAATAAAATACTTATCCATGGATAACACATACCACATTTTTCACATGGTTTTGCTTCAAAAAGGATTTATGGGACAATAAATTCTTGAATTCGTTTCTTTGTGTAGGAAAATGACATTACTTCAAACTTCAACTCTCTCTCTTTCTTTCGGAGTTAGTGTTTAGAAGTTCTATTAAAATTAATTCAACTGTCAATGTATAATTTGGTTGTTGTATATAACACTAAAGATGTCAATTTATATCCATAAGTGAGGATATTTACAAAAATAATCTCATTTAAAATTTTAAAAAAATTATATATAAAAATAAGAACAATTAAAATCACTCAAATAACGCGTTAATTCAAATGTTTTGATATAGTATTTCAAATATTTTATACAACAATGTCACCACTCACAAATAAATTTTTAATCTACTTAACACAAACATTTGAATTATCGATGTCACAACATTATATAATAATAATTACAAAGTTTATTGCTTCAAAAAAAATGTATGTTTCTAAATTTAAATATCCACATGTCAGGTCAAATTAAAAAAGCCACATGATGATTAATGTCCACAAATAGTAGTATTTGGGTTATTTAACTATTTGTTCTCAGGTTTAACTTTCTTCAATCTGCAAAACAAAATTTGATAAATATTAATGTCTCAAAAATATTTGTTAACAAAGCAAAAATAAAAATGTATTGAAATTTGTTTTTCATCTATGTAAAAATCTAAAAATTATTATTTTTAATACAAAACACAATTTTTGGTTACTTAATAAATACTTGTTAGCAAAATAGAAAAAAAATATCTATTGGAATGGAAGTCTCATAAACTCATCATAACTACCTAAAGAGATTAGTCTTGCACTTACCAAAAATAAAACACATTTTAATGCTGTTTTTTTTTTACATATTCTAACAAAGAGTTTTAATACCGTTTACGTTGTCGAAACATTACTTCTTTTTATTTCTTAAAAATATATATATATATTTTACTTTGATGAGATATTATTAAAAAAAAAACTATTTTCATAAAGATAAAATAAAATATTAATTAATAAATATATATTTTAAAAAATAATAAAAATATTCTTTTTATGTTTTCATTACTTCTAAAAATGTAATATTGTAGACGTAAATAATTAATTATTTACTTCACAAGTCTCTTATTTATTTTATTAATAAATATAATTAACACAAAATTTAAGAAATAAAAATAAAACAATATTTTTACAAAACAAGTAACCCTTCGTCTTTTGAAATTTTTCACATCTATATTTTTAGAATTTAATCTCTTTAAAGTGATTTGTGAATGGATGAAATATAAAATTATAATCATACTACTCTTGTACATAAATATATTTACCATTTGATTGGAAGTTCTCTAGTTAATGTTATGGAGAAGAGGAGTGTTAAGAATTTTTTCAATACGTACTCATTCTAATATTTACTCTCTTATTGAATATATATATATATATATATATACATATATATATATCAATTAGTTGTGCATCCAATCATTTATAAAATAAAGGTTTAAGTATGTTTTGGTTTTTACAAATATTTTTATTATAATTTTAAAAATGTTCTTTAACAATTATTTTAATAAAATAATAACATGACAATTTTTTATAAAATAGCACCTAATTATATAATTATTGTTGATTAGATAATATTTAATATTTAAGATTAAAATTTATTTTATTAACTTATTATTTAATTTAAAATTTAAAACTAGATAATAAAATTCAATAATCTTTTTCTTAAACTTCAATTTTTTTAATAAATATTTAATAATTTTTATCTTCAATTCAAATTTCTTCAATTTTAAATCACAAATTCTCATATTTTGATCTAAATCTTAAAAATACAAATATTTGATATACTCTATTCTCCTCAACTTCTCTCATTTCAATTACTTCTACCACTTGATCCAAGTCCTTAACTGTTGGGGTCGGAGGAGCACCACAATTCGGACTTATACACCACATCACATCACAACCCAAAACCTTAAGACATTAGGTGTATGGGTCATTCTCCTTATATATCCAATACAACCTCCATTCCTGGTCAATGTGGGACTAATCACTCATAATTGAATTCCCAACACTTCTCAAATTTGTTTTCCTTCATCTTCTTTTCTCTTATAATAATTTATCTATTTCAATTATGGATGTGGTGCGAGAAAAATGAGTGTTCAGAGAAAAACGAGTATTCATAAAGTTTAGATTCAGATATGAGAACTTTCTATTTCTATTTGAAGATGAAAAAATTAAAATTGAAGATAAACATTGTTAAAGTTTTATTAAAAAAAAATTAAGACGAATATTATTGAATTTTTATTATTTAATTGATTTATTGATTAATTAATTAATTTTAAAATTTTAATTAAATGAGTTAATATTTAATAAAATAAATTTTAATTTTAAATATAATTTATTCAACAACAATTACATAGATATCATCTGTCATTTCGTCTAAAATTAATCACGTCATTGTTTATTTACTATAAAATATTTATAAAGGATTTTTTTAGAACTTATTAAAATTTGCAAGAGTTTAAATCAAACAAAAAAAATTAAAATTAGACCTTCAAACACAAAAAACATATTTAAACTTAAATAAAATTAAAATCATCGTTAAAAGCAGACATTCTCTAGGAAATAATTGGATTTTAAGCTAATTATAATTAGTACGTCTGCTTGTATGTAGAATGTGGGAGATGGGTCTTCTCACATTAAAAATTCACACCATCTTATCATGTGATGCATCCACAATAACTATTTCATACCAAAACAGTTTATGTAATTGACATGTTCTGTTATTAGATACTATGGGAATAATAATAGTTCACCCACCCCTCAGACTCGAGCTGAAACTCTGCTTCAATGAATGTGCTTATGAATCCCACAACAACTACCATTTAGTTTCTGCATTAAATTGACTTATAATGGCTTTTAAGTTCCTTGGTGGTATCGGTTGAAATAACGTCATTTTCACAATAAAGCACAAGTGAGCAAGCTATCCGAAAGCAACTTAGCAACATAACCTATTTATATTGAACACGAACTCTCAAGTTGATCATATTCAATGTTCTAGTTAGGAAATGTTCTCTTTCGGGGGTTAAGTCCATCAAAGTAGGTCCAAATATTGAATCTAAAAAAGTGGGTCCAAATATTGAATCTAAAAAAAGTGGGTCCAAATATTGAATTTAAAAAATTAGGTTTAAATATGTAAATTTTTTTTTTTTTACTTTTGATCCTAATTTTTTTTTTCCGTCTGTGCATTATACCTCATTTTGGTTCTTGTTATTTTTTTAAGTCCCTACAAAATTTATTCATACTGGATTTGGTCATTGTAATGTGTATGAAATACTTATTTTAGTCCTTTATATCACTCATACAAAAGGGACTAAAATCAAATATTCAACATTTTACATAGATCAGTTCCAATATAAACAAATTTTATAGAGATTAAAACAAAACAACAAAACCAAAATGTGCCAAGGATAAAAAACACAAATTACATAGACTACAAGAAGAAAAAAAACCAATACATTTGCTGAGACTAAATACATCTTTAAACAATTTCGTAATGATGATAATAACTAAGTACAGTACAGTACAAACAACCAAACATCAGTTTGATAACATACCTTTTCCATGAGTTGCCAAGGCTTGCTTTTAATTTGCTATCCATGCTTGTCTAACACTGGTTACAACAAACTTTGGAATGCAATGAATGTTTGAACAACTAATAATTATTGATAAATAATTTTACAATACACTCAACATACTTCCCAACAGATTGCAAGCCTATAAACAAAAATAAGAATTTTGGGACCCTACATACATAAGTGGTGAACTGATTTGACTTCAAGAACCAGCATTCCAAACCTTCAGATGCTCAAGAAATAAATTGGTGCTATACAAAAAATCTATATTATCCCACAGCAGCTGCACTTCCAGCAATAAAAACTAAGAATTTCACCCCAAAAAACAAAAAGAGCCTAGTGGCAAACAATTTTAGTCCTACAAAGTCCAACTGGAAGCTGGAATCCCTTGCTTCTGGAACCAATCAGGCATGTGGAATTTTTCACAGAGCAAAGGTCTTACGTCACTCTGCTGAGAGAGTTGCTTCAGAAGTGGAAGAATGACATCTAGAAGCTGATAAACATGTAAATACAGGAGATGGTAAGTAAATCATAAGAAAACTAGAAGGGTGATATTATTTTATATGGGCAAAAGTGATTACAATTTTCAATTAAACATATTTGTTCACCTGGGTGTCATTTGGATGTCCAGCAGAAAAAGGAATACATGGAATTCCATTAACTGGTTGCAATACAAAGCTGAAGGGATTGTTGTCTACAATTACAATGCGGTCTAGATCCTTTGATATGCAGGTAAGATCCTTCACGTGTTCCCTATATTCCCTGCAAACATACAGCACTTATAAGAATGCCTGTATTTTGTCCAACAAACTTCACTCTCAAAAACATAGACAATAAAATGGTTCTAAAACTCCAGAAAGATTTCATATTATTTATTACACAATGTCAAAAAAAAATTTCTACAGAGAAACTACGGTTCCTGATAATAACATGAAAAGGGAAACCAAAATTAAGGTTATTGATCTATAGCCCGTTCTAACTTGATTGATAGCAAGACCTCAGCAGTTGAATTTATACTAACCCCAATAGAGAAGAATGTGAAAGTATGCTTTACCAGCTAGAATATAATAAGAGTACTTGAGGTGAACAACCAGAACGTAGTAAGAGAACTTGAGGTGGACCCAAGAGTGGAGGAATTTAATTTATTTCATCTAAGTTAAGAAATTGGATGAGGTTCTAGTTTCATGATACCTGACCATAATTAGGATGGGTTGGGTCATGGGGATTTGGGAATAAGTTCAAATTTTGGTAACAAATCTACCAAAAATGAAAACTTAGACAAACCAGCTAGACAGTTTTGTTCATCTCATCCAGATTCATCTCTAAGTGCTTCTGGTAATACCAACAAAAGGATCAAGACATTTATTTTGCCAGAAAATCAAAAGCACCAAACCCTAAAGACTTGAAGATATTACAGAAGCCTCCAAAACAGTTTGTTGTTTTAAAAAAACGTTGAGTAAACTGAATAATGAATGAACAAAGAAGAAGGTTAAGGAGACCGAAATTTGAATTAACAAAATAAATTGTGCCATTCTTTAAGACTTTGAAGCCCTATATATATATATATATATATATCACAGCTATAAATGTCTAAAATGAGAAAAGAAGTTAAATAAGACATTTATGAATAACTAAGGAGACTCATTGCAGTATAGTTCATCTATTGCAACACGAGATTTTCATCCATTTAACTATGCAAAACACAGCAGTTAAATTTAGTGAAGGTTCATTCTATTAGTCAAGTGATAGTATATGAATGCGCTGTATTTTAAACAAATATTAGCATCTGGGTATTTTATCTGTGCTAACAAGTTTCAATGATCCTGACTCCAACGTATACAGAAGACAAGGATAGAACATGAAGAATATCCGAACAGCTATCAGCAAAAAATAATTCAAATCTATTGCCCAACTATCAGCAGCGAATGACCAGAAAGAGAGATTCATTGCACAAATAGATAGTACTGGGGCAGAAACAAAGCAGAAGCACCTACGTGCTAATTGTTGAAGGCCGATAAAGTCGTAGACTGAACCGATTTTCCTTGTCAATTATGTCAACTAGGGGTCTTGCATAGCCTGTAAAAATATAATGCATATACCATTCACAAATATTAAAACAAAATTGCCAAAAACCAATATGCAACAGCAAAGCTTAGTATTGTGAAGAAACCTTCTAGACCAGCAGTAAACAGCACCAAGTCAGCAAATTCACTAAGTTGCTTCAAGAATTCCTTCAACCCAGGGCGTTCGAAGACTGTAACATAATTGATTTTCGGTTTGCCTTCTCCTTCCTTGAAAATCCAACATGCTCAAATGAGGATATAAGATTCTAATTCTGGATAAGCAATCAGGCACAAGTAACATACCTTGTCAGAAGATACACATTCCAGCTCAAACCAATTCAAACCCGCCTCAATTGCTTGAGAACGTAGTGCAGCTGGCAAACTTGATGTCTCATATGCACATACCAATGTTTCATCTAAGTCTAGCACTACCTACAAGTACACACAAGAGATCAAAAACTACATTAGCAACAGGAAAACTATGATAAAACAGGACCACCACACCACACCTACTAACTTGACACACACATAAAAATTCACTGACTTGCAATTTAAACAAAAACCAAAATACACAACAAAACCAAGAACGAAAAGTCAAAACAAGAAGCAAAGAATCTTTGCAGCACACAAAATTTGAAAAATACAAAGTAAAAGCACACAATCTTCAAACTCAAACATAGAAGTTCCATATTATATTACATAAACATACTCATCTTTATCTCAATCTACTACAAACAAGTTATTCCATTTTCTCTTTGATATACGCATGTTACAACATCCTTTCAAGCCAAAACAGTCCTCAGAAATTTCAAACTTCCAGTTTCCAAATACTTCACATGGCAAATGCTATGGTGGACCACCTTTGTGGACCGGTGTTTAAAATTCACTCGAACCACTAATGATGATCACAACTAAAATTTAACCCTCTTCCCAATATTTACGTTGAGGCAATTACTAGATCAATATCAATTCGAAAAATAAGGAAAAATAGTGTCTTTCAAAACTTAACTCGTCTTTAACCGATATCAACCAGGTCAGCAACTTATAAAGAGTGTAATTCATCATCATTAGAGTTTTAAATGACTTTTAAGCTGTGGTTCATGGTAGTAGAATTTCCCTACTTGTGGCATATATATCTAACAAACTTTACAAAAAATAATAACAACAAAAGAAAAATCTCAAATTATCGCAAGCATAAATAAACATAACTAAAAACAAGAACCGATAGTTGATTATCATAATATTATAATGATAATAATAATAATACCGTGAGTTTTTGGAAAGAGCGGTGATCGACGGCGGGGGGATAATCGGCGGTGATTTCAAGAGCCGAAGGCGGTGACAGTGATGAATCGTATTCCTGAAGTTCAACTGAGGGAAGAGGTTTGAAGGAAGAGGAAGTTGAAGAAGAAGAAGAAGAAGAAGATGAAGATGATGAAGAAGAAGAAAGTAAACGATAGTGACCGAGGGTTCTTATAATCTGAGAGAAGATCTGAAAGAAGAAAGCTAACCAACTCAAAAACGATTTCCAAACTTGCTGAGTCCTCGGCGAGTACGCAACCTCGGTCTGAGTCAACTCGCCCATAACCATCAAATTATTCTAATCTATATGTCGTTTAATCTTATAAATACGGAAACGACGATGACGATGGTGAAATGGTGGCGTTTAGGAAGTAGTGGTAAATTAATTTGTTATATTTGTATTTATTTATATCATGTTTCCATGTTTTTGTGTGAATATGCGAAATTCAGAGAGATGTGGTCATCGTGGTTTACTTCGACGAGGTATGGAGAGATATGAAAATGAAAGAGAGGGAGAACGCGCTGCTGAATCTTGTCACACTCGCTTTGGTGGCGCGTGTTTCGGCTGTTGAAGTGAAAAATGAAATTTGGATCTCTAGGAGCTTTACACCGTGGGATCAATTTATGTAGAGCCGTGGGATCTGATTTTGAATAAATCATATTCTCAAAAACAAAATTTATTGTTTACCCGTCAAAATAATTAAAAATGAAAAAATATAAATAATGTTAAATTTTAATTATTTTAAATAAAAATTAAATATTATAAAATTATGATAATTTGGATAATAGTAGTTGAAATTAGTAGTTAAAAACGATGATTATCATAATAATTGTCAATTATCGAATGCGACAATAGCGTTCAAACGAGACAGTTGATAGTTGGAGGTGGTGGTTAGAGCGTGATCATTGACTAATATAGTGGTGGATGTATAGATGACAATAAAATCCGCATACGCGGGCGGGGAAAACCCGCTTTAATTGGGTGCGGGTGCGGCTGCAGATTTTTCCCGATATTAAAATTCGGGGGTGGGGCGATTTTGGGAGTGATGATATCCACCCCGCACTCGAACCCGCTCCACAAGTATTATTATTGTAATTTTTAAATTTTATATACATATACATATTTAATATATTTAATATTTTTTTAAATATTAAAAATTATAATTTTATTATTGTTTAATAATAATAATTTTATCATAATAAATATGATTTTTAAATTTATAATTTTATATATATATGAGTGGGTGCGGGTGCGGGGGCAGATTTTCCCCGATTAGTCGGGTGCGAGTGTGGAGGAGGCAAAATCTGCCCCGCCCCATCCCGTTGCCATGTCTAGGTGGATGGTTGGTGGTGGCCGGTGTCGGTAATCGGAGGTGAGTGGTTGATGGCAATTGTTAGAGATACGTGGTCAGTGGTATTAGCGGGGGACAAAGGTCAATGGGGTTATAGAAGTGGTCATAGATACCGGTGACGGTTGTTAGAGAGGTGGTGATCGTTAACAGTGACGGTAGTTGGAGATGGAGGTCGACGACTTTTGGAATATTGATTATGTTTATCACCCATTACATGTAAATTTTAAAACAAAAATAATTTATAAAACCTATTTTTTATTTTGAATTTTAAGTAAAAAATTGTTTTGAAATTAAATAAAAATTCAACTGAATCTCATTTTACTCAAGCATATTTTGATTTTAAAATAGACTTTCAAAACGAAAAACTAGAATTTCACAACCACCTCAATCTAGCCCTAATTTCTCATAATAAAAAAAAAATGAATTTCTTATAAATAAAACTCATCAAATAATTACAAAGATGTTAACGTGTAAAAACTCATTTTAATTTGAAACTCTCAATTTTTTATCGATTAAAATGTGTAGGTATTGTCATTAGATTACTTAACTAAAAACATTAAATCAAAATAAAAAATATAAAATTTATCGCCGTGTTGATTATAAACTATAATATATTTCATAAATAAAAATTATATTTAAAAAGTAAATGATGTGATGTCGAAATATTATTTATATTTCATTCCAAAAAATAATAAATACAAAAACCTAAATATGTTTTTTTAAAGGCAAAAATTTAATTATGTTAATTTCAATAGTTTGATTAAGTGATATATATATATATA
>JBBPBS010000247.1:1177536-1209565 GCA_037974835.1 Cicer judaicum
AAATAAATATATAATTAATATATTTCATTTATAAAACTAACAACACAGATTTTATAAAAAATCACGTATATTAATTAAAGTTGTTCAATATTTTTAAGTATGAACAATTAATCGACATAATTTATCTTTTTTTAACATTTTTTTTGTTACTTTTATTTCAATTCAAATATGAGGACTATTTGAACAACTTTTTTTAATTTTTTACATTTTAAAATTGTGATAAAATTAGATTATTAAAACAAAAATCCTATTTTTCTGTTGATTTAAACTATTTTTCATTGATTCTTTACTTTGTGAGACGTACAAGTGGTTTTAGAGACATAAAGTTGTATTGACATCTTTGAGTATTATAATATATTAACGTCGATTATCCTAAAAATCAAAATTAATTAATTTTTTTTGTCAAAATATGATTTAAAATTTATTATATTTTATTAGCGTCGATCATAGCGTCAATCAAGTTGTTAATACCTCTATAAACAAAAACTATTAAATTTGCATCATAGTATATGATCTAGAGTTTAATTTCAATGATATTCAAAGACATTTTATTGTAGGGTGTACCTCAATAAGTATTATGATGCTTAAGTTAGTGAAAAATAAAGAAAGTGAGAGATATGATAAGAATCATTGAGTACCGTGTACATGAAAAGTGTGATCCATTTATAGAATAACTCTAGGAAGAGATAATCATGAAGGCAAATAGACTATGGCAAAATTCAAAAGAGAGATCTCAAGTGACTATGTAATACAAGTTGGATGGTGATTATCGATCAAAGAGACGTGATAAATTGAGTCGCACTGATATGGAGTTGTACAAATCCAAATATACTTGACCGACGAAGAATTGGGCTAAGGTTCACTATGCATTTGTGCCACTGTTATTAGATCAAAGTCCACTCTGAAATGTCTACTTAAGATTATTATGAGTATTGTTAGAGATTAAAATGTGGTTCGATAATATGTATTTTTTATAAATAAATAAAAAATTAAATAATGATTTAAATGTCTTTTTAAAATATTGTTAGAAACTAAATGATTATTAATCACATGACAAGTGGACACTGTGGCGACACATTGACTTGTCATAAAGAAAAAAAAATCACATAAACTAAGAAAATCAACTTTTATACAATTTCACTTAAGGAGTTAAATTTTTCGACTTATTTTTATATGAGAGTAAAAATTGAATGTTAGTTTTTGTACAAAATCAAACTAAGTTTGAAATTTTTTATGAGTGAAAATTTTAGATTTCACTCGTAATATAATGAATTGAGAGTGATATTATTATATTACTTATTAGGTGTAAATAAAAAATAATTTTAATAATATATTAAAAATAATATTTGTTTAAGACATTTATTTTGCAAATAATATTTATTGTAGAATAGAAAAAGGATACGTAATATTTTATCCTTTCTAAAGTGAATGGTTCAATTGATCGTTTTATATTGATTAAGAAAAACTTATAAATTTAATAGATAATAGTACTTTGAATTAAACATTCTTGTAAAGTAGTCTATTCGCTATTACCATTAATGTAAGAAAACATTATTAAATTGGAAGTAATATATGTAGTATTAATTAGAGAGTATACTTATTAAAAAAATCATTGATGTTATATAGTAAATTGAAAATGGTCATTCATTATGGCCATCCATTGGTCAAGATTGTCATCATTAGACCAGACTTGGAGTTGAATTGGACGCAGGCTGCAGCTGACCAAGGTTGCCATTTAAGACTTGTGTGAGACTTAATGTTTGGTTGTTGAATTCATAAAGTTGTAGCTATCTTACGATTTTATTATCATTTTCGACTGAAAACATGAGATCTGATTGTTCTGAAAAAGGTGTTAGTTATCATTATTTATATTTATTGAGTCAAAAATATTAACTTATTTTGGCGTAAAAAATTATTTATTCATTAGTAGTGATCAAAGATAATAATTTTTACGTTTTCAAATATTGTATTTGTTTTCATTATTTAAAATTTTATTATATTTCAATTTTTTTTCATATAAATAAATAAAAAATGTTATTTTGTATAATATTCACTAGTAGTGATTAAAGATAATAATTTTTACGTTTTCAAATATTGCATTTGTTTTCATTATTTAAAATTTTATTATATTTTAATTTTTTTCCATATAAATAAATAAAAAAAGTTATTTTGTATAATATTTTTAAAAAATTTAAAGAATTAAAAAATAAAACAAAAGCAACATTATTATAATTTGTATTTATCCATACTATTAGCGAGAATAATCATGATTTTTTCTCTAAAAAAATAATTAATTTTTTTGTAGTTTATATTTAAAATACTTAGAAAATACTTATTACTTTGTTTTTGTTAACCTAAATTGTATATGTTGTTTCAGAAAATTACTTTTGAAAACAACCTAGATACAATGTATGGTAGACTATCAACCACAGGATAAAACAACCTAGATACAATGTACCGAAGTTGTTATAAAAATAAACCAAATCATGTAATTAATTTTCATATGTTTAAAAATAAACCAAACCAAACCGGGACGGACGGCGCGCGTGTGGTGGTCCATTTGCTTGCGTTCTCCCTTCTTCACAAAATTGCTGTGCCCCTTGGGGCCCAACCCAAGTGTCATACCTACACGTTATAAATGCTCTTAGAGTGTGTATTCCCTCCTATGTGGGACTTCACATCTTTCAATTCACAACATTTAATTCTTTCATCAATACCATTTATTCTCTATCATTTTTAACAGTATGTTAATAAACTTATAGTAAAAGACACATATTTTTACGAATTTAGATAATTTCTTTTGTTTTAACCATAATTTTCTCACTCTCGCTTTAAATCTTATGATCTTATTTTTATAATAAAGAGAGAGTAAATGAAGGAGATGAAATGTTAATTTTCTTTAAAAATAGCGCAACACTCATAAAATGAAATCCATTTTTTTATTACAGGTATGAAATCCACTTCTATAGAATAGATTATTTAATTTTGATAAATAGAGTCCAAATGGGCTTGGAGTAGAAATCGGTGTTGGGTGTTTCTCAGCCCAAATGTTACAAGAATTAAGTTTGGGTTGCTTCGATATGGACGATTTGATTTGCTGACCGGCCCACATGGAAAAGTAGGAAAATTAATCTTTGCCCCTTTTAAAATAGACCTCATACCCCATGACCTACACAAATTTCCAAAATCAACCCTTTTTATATATAAATAAAGTGATTTATATGAGTGATAAGTAGTCTACCATAAACGAATACTTAAAAATTATCAGACATTTTAATGTAACAATGGTCGACAATACTTTTCAAAAATAATCATAATCTCTACATTTTTATGAATAAAAAAATATAATTAAAATCTATTTTTAAAAGACAATATATATAGTCATTAGAATTTTAAACATTTTTAAGTATGAGTTTATGGTGGTGGACCGTAGTCCATATAATTTGCTAACAAATATATTCATTATATTTTGAAATATATAATAATTAAACTCTCTAATCTCTATATTCATTATATTTTGAAAAATGAAAAATACAGAACATAATTACATTATGGATGTTTCAAAATTTTAAAAAGTCAGAAATCCCTTACTATGTCTCCGATCTATAGCACCAGTGAATATGAGATAAAAAACTCGAGGAATTATTTTCTTGCTATAGTTTAAAGAGTTTTTACTGTATGTCTATCAAAACTATTAAATGGTTATTAAATATTTAACTTATGTGATTATTATTTTTAAAATCATGTTCATAAATTGTTAATGTGTCGATAAAGTTAAATATTTTACATAAATAATATACGACAATTAAACTCATGAAAAAATGTTTCAACTTTAATTTTATAAAATGTAACTTTTTAGTATTAACTAAAATTTAAATTTTACAAAATATAATTTTTTCTAAAACAATATATATTCCGTATATTTAAAATTCAAATGAAGATTTTACAAAATAATTGTATATTTCCTAAAACTTGATATTTGAATTTTGCAGAATATATCATACAATAAAAACCTAAATAGTAAAAAATATATTAGTATTTTGCAGAATATATTATACTAAAAAACCTAAACAGTAAAAACTTTATTAGTATTTTGGTCTTTTTATTTTTTTTAGGATTGAGAAGATTAGATATAATGATATAAAATAACTTTTTAAAATTCTTTTTCACATCTAATGAGAGAAGTCTAGAGATTATTTTACTAAGTTAAAAATAACCACACAAACAAATTTTTAACTTACATTTGACATGATAACAATCTTGTATGTAAATGTGAGTATCAAGAATGTGAGTACTATCATTGGCACACATTCATCAAAAAGCACGCCGTCAAACAACTCTGTTGACAGAAAGACTTTTAATATAGGTACTATTGTTGGCACATATATTTCAAGAAGACATGTTACCAAACAACTCTATTGTCAAGATTACTTCTAATACCAGAAGCTAATCACCTTAGTAGCTAATCATCAACCCTTATATCAATGTGGGTCGTGAAGGGAACTTAGATAATTATAAGCAAAATAGATATCACATATTCATTTAAAATATTAAAACATTAAATATATAAATGATCTCATTTATATGTTATTTAATATATAATTTTTTGTCATACTTGGAGATTTCTTACTCACTCTTGAATTTTTAACACTAAAATTCTCCCCTTTGCACTCCAAAGGGTTTCCAAGACAAACCTATTCATCTTTTATTGTTGGACTATTTTATTATATTGAGCTACCTTTACCGATCAGAATGGACTCTTTCCACGGTAGGAATCCAAACAACAATAAAATAATTCTAATGTTTACATAATTTTTTTTTTCTTTTTCTATGTTTATTATTTTGTTTAAAAATAATTTCCACATTTAATAGTTGAACTAAGACTAAATAACATCTATCTTAAAATTTTATTTAGATACAAATATAACATAAATTTAAAGCAAGACAAGATATAATTGCAAAATTTTAAAAATTGAAAAACTTATTTGTTTCCCAAAAAATTAAAGAACCAAAATCACGCATAATATAAATTAAAGGGACAACAATTTCAAATAGGCTAATAACACTATTACTAATACGAAGAAAAATCATTATTGTACAACCTTTAAGTTCCAAATATAGCTTTCACAGTGTATTCATCTTTAGTTTACTTGAAATGCAATGAGTTCAAGATAATACTGTACTATGTGACTTATGTTAGAATGAATGTAAAAGGTGACATCGAAATGTTATTGTGTGGTAATGCTCAATCCTTCCAATTCATGAAAGGCAAAAAATAATGTGCAGAATTCTGTACAAAGAACAAACTATCAATTAGAATGGAACAAAAAAAAAATGTACAACAAGAGACAATGATTTTACTTGTTTCTTATAAACAAACCAAAATTGTGATTGCAAGATTTGCAGTATGCTGAAAAACAAGCTCAAGAGACTGATATAGACAACTCCAACCCAACCAACAGAGTTACTGAACCTTCCCACCTGAGAAAAAATGTTACACGACCTAGTAAACATAGGAAAGCCATGGGTGTTTTAGTGCCTGTCTTGCAGTGGGCCTTCTTTTGGGGTTGATTCTAAGCAAGTATCTGACGAAATCGATAAACATAGTATTGCTGATCTGTAGGTGCTGCTCCAATGACGACTCTTCTGGAATTATGTACTCCAGCTGATCAGTCTCCTGTGTACATTATAAAAGATAAGTTGGGAAGAAATGGAATTTTAAAAGATGATTTGATTTTGCTGATAAATCTAAGGCCACTTTTTTGTTTTTTATCGAGCATAACCAGTACGAATGTATACTTTTGTCTCTTTTTTTGTCTAGACCCTCAGCATAATCTGAGCCGAGTAGGATGCCCCCTATAAGAGGGCCAAGGTTTCCAGTGCCTATTTTTTTCATTCACGAGACTCGATTCAGAACCAAACTCCTTGCCACATAGACCAACGATTGCTGTCCCTCTTAGAGGACTCTTCTCACTCAAATTGTACATATTAGTCTGAGTTTTTTCACTATCAACTTTGTTTGCTAATATATTCTGAAAATGGTAGTGGATTTTCATTCACTTCAACCACGGTAAAATTTGAAATTGAGCACAGTGTGGATTATTAAGATTTTGTGGAGCCTCTAAAAGAAAAAGCCAAAAAATGCAATGCATTCATGTGTTTAACTAGATTTAAGCAAGCTAATGCTTTTAGAAACAACAGGACATTTTACTGTTTTTTTCCTTCAAATAAATTAATGTGAGACTAGTATGCAACAACATGAAAAATATTTTTCAACCTAGGTTTCATGAATAAAAGCAAATGAAAGATGTCAACCTTCTGATAAAAATAGGAATTGCAAAAGGGGAACGAACCTCATTTACAAAGTAAATATCATATTCTTTGGTGAAGTACTTGTGTGTTTCTTGCCCTTTCACCAACATCTCCATATCAATAGGACCAAACATTCCAATCATACGTGCGAGAATCATCACGACTGCATCATTTGGAAAGAGCACCTAGAGCCAAAAAAATAACTCAGAAATCAAAATAAAAAACTAAATAACTGAAATTTTAGAAAGTAAATTATTCCTTAACTACAATAGCCTACCAAACTTATATTTTGTTTAAACTTTATGTAAGAAAATCAAAATTCGATGTTCACGTCGAAGCCATATAAAAATACATTTCATTAATATCATAAAAGATGCAAATTAGAACATACTTCGCCAGAGCATAGCTCAGCCAGAATGCAGCCGAGTGACCATATGTCAATCTTTTCATCATATTGAAGGCCTAACATCACTTCAGGAGCTCTATAAGATCGAGATTGTACATATAGGCACAAATTGTCTGTTTGAAAGCAACTGCTTCCAAGATCAATAATCTTAATCTCACATTTTTTATAACTTTTGATTAGAATGTTTTCTGGCTTCAGGTCGCAATGAACAATTCCCAAGTTATGCAAGTATTGCAATGCCTCCAAACATTGACGAGTAATGAGCTGCAAGGAAAGGTAAACAAACTTTATCATCGTGCTTTCACAACTTCTCTATTTCTGACAATAAGCAGCATCTCTATTCAAATTTAGACAGCTAGCAATGTTAACAACTGAATAAGCAATAGTATGGAACAGGTGCAAAAATCTAGTTTAACAAACCTGCAATCTATTTAATGTAAAATATGCTTCCCCTCCTGATTCTTGGTTGAATTTCTGAAATTCATATAAGTTTGCTCGAAGAAGCTCGGTCACAATGAATAAATGCTCCTGTGAAGATTTTATTCTAGATAAGTTGACTTAATATTAAAAGTTGAGACTGAATGGGATGGAAAATATGTAGAAGGAAATGTTAGTCATATTGCACTAGATGATTGTAAAAGCTTTATGGCAAGATTTATTTATATTCTTGCTTTTTTGTTTTCAGTTTCTTTGTAAAAGCATGCATGATTTCCTTTGAAACACATATACAGTTAGACACCAAACACGACACTACTACTGACATGTAGACACCAGTAAAATTTGAGAAAATATAAGTGATTGAATGTAATTACATGTGTCAGTGCCATGTGACATTTTCGGACACTGGGCATGTCTTCAATTTGAGGTGTCGGTGCTACATAGATTATTTCACATATATTTGGATATAGCTTGAACTTAATGAAATTTCCATACCTAACATGAAATCAATCAAGCCACATATGACATACCTGATGGTAGAAATAGTCATAAAGACGCAGTATGTGGTGTTTATCTCCCGGGTCATGCTTATTGACAAATTTCAAAAGCTTGATTTCATCTAAGCTTTGATCAAAGAAGTCCTTGTCATTTTTAATAATCTTCAAACAAACATCCATTCCCGTATGAAGATCATGGGCTTGAACAACCCTACTGAAGGCAGCCGAACCAAGATATTCTGTCACATAGTATCTGCCAGCCATGACTGTGTTTAGCACAATTGGCACTTCCTTGTTTTCTTCAAATCCAGTCCTATAGATGCAATAATAGAATATAACAAATTATATTAAAAAAACTTAACGAGAAAAGGTGAATATCAATAATACTAATTCTGCGATAAACAAATGACGAATCGAAATCATCATGAACTTAATTAATGCCAGCAAAGAAAAAGTTAAAGAGCTAAAAAAATGAAAAGCAAAAGCCAACAAAGTGGCATTTGATTTCAAATTTTATCAACTCCCACTCTCCATCACATTCAAAATCAATTTATTCACCAGCATTATCGAGAATATTATGTAGAAATGGATGTTCACAACACAAGATAATTGTCAAGCAAACCTGTTCTTTCTATGTACAATTCTCAGTTCAAATACTTCATACTCCTCCTCTTGAATGTATTTTAAGAGCTCATCATCAGTATTAATATCCTCTCCATCTGCAGTAACCTCTGGATCTCGGAATTCTTCATTCAACTCTCGATCGTCTCTTACTCCATATGCATCAATCCCACTTGCTAGATCTGTTTCATCAACTTTCATAGTTAAGTCATAGGGATTCTTGTACTTCTCACCAATATCATTTTTAGTGTAGCAATCGATATTTTTCTTCACGGTAAGCAACGCTGCAGAATCAAAAGAATTGATATCTTCCAGATGAAAATCATTCAGATCAATTTCCTTCAAATCAGGGTAGCTAAAGTTTATAGGATCACCACTACAAGAACCTCCTGAAACTGGACTACTTTTGCAAAATGGAACTTCACAATTATGTGCAAACGTGTGTTTCTCATGGAATTTATCTTCCCTTTCCAAATTTGAATAAGTCACATTTCCATCCTCTACAGAGGAATTATTACAAACACATGGCATGTCCAAGTAACCACAATTTCTCTCTAATTGAATTTCTGTTTTTGATGTCATAACAAACTTATCTTCACTTTGACACCCAAAATAATCTGTCCCTTCAAAACTAGGTGTCATAAAATCATCATCTTCTTCATCTTTTTCATGATTATACCAATATGGTTCATGTTGCATATCGAATTCGTGATAGTCGCGTGCCGTGCCAAATTGAGATAATCTATCAGATGAAGAAGATTCAGAATCATTCTGAGTCTGAGATGAGGAACGGATTCCATATGGATTGATGAATTCTGAAAAGAGAAAAACTAGGTTTTAGGAAACCCCATTTTTATTCATTATTACCAATTGCATACACAAGAAGTAATTAACCATGACATTTCATGATAAAAAAAATTGCATACACCTATGAATTATTAAATCAGTGATAGATAAACAAGAAGAAGTGAATTGTGTGATTTAACAATTTTCAACATTAATTGAAATTATTAAAAAAAACTATAAAATAACTAAGGATTAGTAAGTTTTTATATTTCTAACTAAGCTTTATAAATTTATACTAAATTCCGTCAAAAATAAATAAATTTATACTAAAGAAAAAAAAAATTCAATTGTGTAGATCATATAAAAATGAATTATAAATGGTTTTGAATACTAAAAATAACGCAATTGAATTTCAATTGATTAGACCAAACATAAATTCAAAGTTAGTCAATTAGTTATATGATCCAAATGTACAATTTGCACAAACTAAAATCAAAATTCTTAAACTAACAACTTGACATAGATTTTGACTTTAGAATAAAATGCTATCAATTCAAGAAAATAACAATTAACTGTAACAATAATTATTAATTACTACTCCAAAACAGAGCACAAAAAATTATTACTATAGAAACAGAGTAACTATCATTGGCATTGATCATTGATTAAGCATAAGCAAAAAGTAATCGGTTATTGAATAGCAAAAAAAAAAAAAAAAAAGAGTACCTAAAGAAGAAACACGAGAATTTGATGAACCGATGCTAACAAACTGTTCCTCCGACGAAACAGAGCTTGATTTAAAGAATTCTCCATCGCCGGCGGGAAACTCCGGTGGCCGTGAAAAGGAGCGGATTTTAACCGGAGGAGGAGGAGGAACCATAGGAAAGAAGAATTTCTCGTAGTCAAAGGAAGCAAGATCAGTCTTCTCAATGATGTCTTGTCTGAGAGCAGACTCTGCTTCTGATAATCCATTTTTACGAAGAAATTCAAACACTTCTTCGATTCCAGCCATAATGAACACGACAAGAACAAGTTAAAGATGATGATGAAGATGAAGGTGTTTTTGTTGTTGCTGAATTGGATAGAGGGGTAGTGACATGTGAATTAAGAAAGGTTGGAAGGATAAAAGTGTAATTAACCTCATGGTGAGTGATTTGCATGGTTTGGTTGTAGTGAGAAAGTGGGATAGATATAATACGGGTTGGAAGTGTACATAGATGAACTTAGAGAGAGAGAGAGAGAGGAGAGAGATTCTGAGTGTTTCTCTCTGTGATTGTGTAATTTGTGTTTTCTGTGTAAAACATAAGCCAAACAAAGGGTGTCTTTGTCTTACCAACTTTAAAACGTAGTAAAATAAATAATCATACTTCAACGATCATTTAACTAATGGGCTAAATTATTCTTTTATTTTGGTCTAGTAAGATTTTTTTAAGTGTATATTAAACATTTTAATTTTTTTGTTTTATTTTGATTTTTTGAATTATTAATGTTAAATACTTTGATCCATTTAATCATAAATATTAGATGTTTTTGTCAATAAATATTAGATATATTAGTCTCTTAAATTAAATACATTAGAAATATGTTATAAATAAGATAAAATTGTTAAGTATTTATAATTTAATAGACCAAATTATATTAATTTTATAGTTAAAGAAACTAAAGAATTTGTGATATTTGTAACTTAAATTATTAATACATAATTACATAAAATTTCAAAAACCAAAATGTTTAACCTATAATATAACTTAAAGAACTCAAATAAAATAAAATAAATTTAATTGCCAAAATAAAAAAATATGTAATTTAAACTAAAATAATTATCTGTTTAGGAAATAATTTTTTTATGTTAAGATTTATGAAAGGTTAAATAAGTTATTATAAATTAAAACAGATGTATTCAAACCAAAATAAATAAATTAAAACAAATAAATTAAAAACAAGGTTTTATGGTAGATTTAATGTTAAATTAAGCTCCACTATTTTTTGTATGAAAATAATTCCACTTTTTTTTGCTGTCTCTCACATATACACTCTGACAAATTTTTATGTGGATTTAAAAGGACGCGTGACAATATTTTATTCAAATTTATAGTGCAGTTTAGATTAGCAAGTATATATAGATAGTTTAATATTTAAAATTCATTTAAAATCTTAATAACACCGAAGGTGTTATGAATTTAAAAAATTTACAGTCTTTCGTTTTTTATTCTGTAAAAAGAAAACGGTTTGTATTTTTTAGTTAGGAGGATGATTTAATAAACGTTGATTTAATAAAAAAAAAATGTATGTTTAATTTTAAGTTACACATTTTTTTAATATAATTAACGTTCCAAATGAAAAAATGAATAAGCATATAAACTTCTAATTTATTGTTGAAATTTTAAATAATTTAAAAATAAATTTAATTTATACATATTATAAAGGTAATTTTTTTTACATAGAAGTCAATTAAGTCAAAAGTAATTGTAATTTTGCACAGTTATACGTCAATTAATGTATTTTTAAATATCAATTAATAATACATCATCTATCAAATGATTTAGTTAGTTAAAAAAATTATCCTTTTATTAAAAAAAAGTGGTCCAATATAAAATTAGCCACCATAGAGTGAGAAATAAGAAGCAAGGGTTCTTTGTGTTTATGAGATGTTGCTGTTTTTAGTGGGGTCAAAGACAATATAAATTGAGCGATTTGACACGTGTAATTATGACGATGTCCACGTCATGCTATGTTTTTTCTTTTATTTATGGTGAGAAGTCAACATGTGCATGGGACCTGGACTATCTTATTTTGCTTTCGTTTTTGTTTACTTTTTCATTTCTAGAACGAGATTTTTGGGGTACTTTTATTACTTTTTCTATCATTTATTTTTGGTTGGGAAGTTTTTTTTTTTTTTTTGCTACGTGAAAATATTTAATGAGTATCCTTCATTGAAATATCTGATTGGAATAATTTTGATATCTTTTTCTTTTGGTCTGCCAATATGAAAATTAAAAATGATATTCAATTATTCATTACTATATTATTTTTATTGTTATGTTGCCTAATCCTCCTTCTGCTTCGAATATTCTTACTTAATTTTTTTTTTATTCGTTTCCCTTGTTTGATAGCAAAAAAGCTGAATTCAAAAGTGCTTCGGAGTTTGAAGAGATTCTATGGCTCTCTAATAGTTTAATTAGTAGTCTCAAATTTGAACATTGAAAATACACTGTAATTTTAAAACTATTAAGGGTGAGAATGTTGTTTATACCATTTATGTACTTTGAATATTAGTCTATATTGTTATGCGTAAAAATTATCCAATTTATAATAAAATAGAATTTTAAACTTATATTGTGCCGTCACATAATTGTAAATATATAATATATAATTGGTTGTTGATATTAGACAAAATACTTTCATAAGCAAATGTGGCTGCTGGAGGTTGTGGTACACAAAAAAACTTAGATTTTTGTGGTCAATATGATATTTTTGCATGTACATGGATATGTTTTGAGAATATAATAAAACTGAAGTGATGAAGAAAAGAGAGAAGCAAAGATTAATAATAAACAAAATGCTCATAATTATTCAGTAGGACCACAAGCACATGTTAAATCTTAAGAGTAAATTAAACTTTTTCACTACTATACTTTTTTTTAGTACGTAGTCAAATCAATAAATTTAGATTCTATATAATTAAGAGATTAAGCTTTATGGATTTGAGATATAAATGACGGTTTGATTTTAATTGAATATGTCAAATAATTAAATTAAATTACAATATCAAATTTAAATTTAAACTATTTTATTTTAAATAAATGTTCATTAATACATCTAATCGAATACATAAATGCATGATGTCTCGAATGTAAGAGAACCAGATCCAAAATGAATAACACATAAGAGACCCACCTTTGATGATAATGTTGTTTCACAAATGTATGAAACTGAGTACTCACCCACTACTTTCTTTTCCCGGTGATGAGTCACTAGATCTCACCACACTATTACTCATGAGCTGGTAACTATATAGAATCATTAATCTCTTTTTCCCTCTTACCTTTGTTCCCTTTATAATTATTGTTGTCCTTTCATTCTTTTTTATTTTCAACTTTTTTTTTTCTGACCCCAGACAGCATTTGAATTTCAAATGTGTTGCCCGTTAGTGAGGCTACACGAAACATACCAACAAGTTATTAATATATGAGTGAGCTTAGGGACAGGTTGTACATATTGTATATATATCTTAACTTTAAAAATAAATTTAAAAATATTTAGTAAAAAATAAATAAATAAATGTAACAATAAGTGAAAATTATTTCGGTGTCAGTTAATTAAAAGTCGTCAAAAGGGTCTAATTTATTAATAGTATTAGTAGGTTTCATTTTATGGTTTAGTAGGTAAACATATTAAATAGGGTGCGTAAATTGCAAATTCAATAGTGTTACTTGTAATGTTGGGAAAGGAATTTTTTTACCCATTTTCAATCTTTAGATTGCTTCTTTATATGGACAAAAGACCAACCTAAATGATCGAGAATAATGACATAATCCCTAACTAATTGACTTTTTTTTCTCTCTCTCTCTCCCACATAATATAATATATTACATATGTCTCTAAAAATAATTGATGTATTTAAAAAATAATAATGTTTCAAAATAACTGATAATTTTAATTTTTAAGATGATATATAATAATTATATATTTTTTCAATTATAAAATCTAATTAATATTATATAAATCATTCTCTAATCAAAATTTTTAATTTTATATCTATATATAATAATTAAATACACCAAATTTAACAAGAGTAATTAGCTATTTATTTTTCTTTTATTTATATAAATTTCTTAATTCATATAAAATAATCAAATATTAGTACGTGGATTACATTTAAAAGAAAAAGAGTAAACAATAATGAAAAAGAAAGAACTGTTTGAGTTGGTCTCTATCCTCTCAGATCGAAACAAGCAACCTTTGAAAATGAATGAATATTTTAATGATAGACCGCGCATATAACATTTATCTATAACAATAGGATTAATTTTGTCTCGATATGGTTATACCTTAATTAATTTATGTCGCAGAAATTGTGGGGTCTTTTGCATAGTTTAATAGTAGCTCTCTTAAATTCCCACGTATGATCATAATCATGGTTGTCTACAATCGAGTTATCTTTGGATGCCCACGTTCTGAATCAGTACCCTTCCAATAGAGGAGTTGAACAAAGAGGCAAAATTATACCTAATCTCATTCAAATTGATAGTGACTTAAAGCATATAGTGGAAGACCAACAAGTTTTTTTCGACAAAACTATATTAGGTGATGGTTGATTGCTACTTAATGTCTAATTGGTAACACAATTTTGGAAGTAATTACCGTAATAGAACTTCTTTTTGTTTGATTAATTAATGATGAAAATATTTTTTTTTTTGTTTTGAAAGAGATGTATATTCCATTGTAATTAATGATAAAAATATTTTACTTTGTATTTTTTTAAGGATAATTCATTTTAGAGTCAAGTTTGGATTTTTTTTCACAAGATATACTTGGGTTTTAACATGAGACTCTCCTACCCGTTAATAATTTCACCAAAGTGAATTCTTAACTTGTCAAAAATACTTTGGGTGTTTACTTTCTAAAAACTCTTTTTTAAATTAATCCATTGATCATTTTTAATTTTGATTTATAAAAAATAAGGAAAAGTTAGGAAAATTGTACATTTTCTAAAACCATGAAAAAAAATATTTTGGAATTTTCAATTTTATTAAAATGTTATATCTATTTTCAAAAGTTTAAAAAGAACACTGTGAACAAAATATTGGATCAATAATCTATTAAGTTCAGTAGTTGAAGTAAAGGTAAACACAGTAAAATGTGGAAAATAAATGGGTCCTTAGTTCATCGGATTGGAGTCATTAGAGTGTCATTCTTGTATGTTTAATATTAAAAAAAAAAATTTATATGTAATTGTACATTTTAGAGATTTTTGGGTAAAGAGCTAGTTTTTGTTTGCAATAATCAAAATTAGTTTTTTACATTCTCTATGATACATTCATTTAATACCCTATAATAATAAGATGATTTTTAGAAATAACTAAAATTCGCTTTTTACTTTATTCTATCATAAATTTTGTTGGTGAATATATTGGTACCCTTTAAATATGTTGCTACCGATACCCAAATATATTAAATTAGTTAATTAAATGTATCAATTCATAGATCAACAATATACTATTGTTATATTTAATATTATTAATATAATCATTCTTATGACTAAATTTTTATAAATTTTAGTAATTCAAACTACTTTTGAAAATTATTCATCTTTCTACAACAAAAATATAACCCTTATATATAACAAAAATAATGTAAAGATAAGAATATATTTGCACACGAAACAAGGTAGTCGCTCTCTCATAGAAAAACTTAATTATCTATTTATCTTTATTACTTAGAAAGTAATTTATAGTTATTTTTTTATCTACAATTAATCCTCTCAATTATTTTATTATATTTTTTATCTAACTAATAGTTTTTCATATATATTTAAATTTTTTTCTTTGCATTTTATCATGCGGTGATGTGTCTTTTCTTGTCAAAGTATAATTTTTAAAAAGATAAATAATTTATTTTATTGATATCGTATTTTGAGTAAGGTGTTTAATGGAGATTATCACCAAGCTCATCACCCTCTCAAGTCAGCTTTACATATGTCTTATCATCATATAATTGAATTCATCATAATAGAGAATATTTATAGTCGATATGACCGTGCATATAGTTGAATTGATCATAGTAGAGAATATCTGTAGTCGATATCAAGAAAAAAAAGAATCATTCTGAAGATAGATAAATTTAAAGATTGTGGATGTTGCATTATTCTTACAAATGACCGTATGTGAAATAATTTAATTTGAATGCTAGGAAGAAACTTTTTGTTTAATTATCTATTATTAATTTTTAAAATATTAATTTTTAAAATATTTATGCGTATCCTTGCCGTGTCTTTAGTTTTCATATTAGTTATTTTTAATTTTACTATATTTTTATTTGCATTTGAATGAAGTTTATTGTTGCGTAAAAACAAAAACAAAAGTATTGTAAAGTAAATATAAAATATCAACTGTGCTAACGTAAGAAGAAAGATAAATAATAATGACAAAGTTTTGTAAAATTAATATTTTATGGAGCATCAAACTAATTTATATAAATTTATCATTTATAAAAAATAAAAAATGATTATTAACAATTATATATAAAATATTAATTAGATACATTACTTATATACTAATAAATTTTGCATAAACTCTCAATAATTCTTGCACTATTCTTCTGAGTCAATTACTAAAACTATGTATTAAAGGGTTTTTTATTAGTACAAAAATTTTAGAAGACGAATATCAACTAGGTGTGACGATAATCTTTCTAGTATGGTCATTGTGTCTAAAGGAGATACATCGATCACATTGTTGATTTTAGGTGAAAAACAATTAAAAATTTAGAAGTAGATTGGTTCATGACATGTTATTCTCCTCGAGAAATAATTTTATAAGTTTTTCTTTGCATCGTGTGATGATTTAAAGTGTTTGAATAGTTGGAATATGAAATATGAAACCAAATCTAATTTGCTTTTTTTTTTGGACGAAAGATTTAAATCTGGATTGGTAAGAAACTCAAAGGCTTAATGTTGAATTCACATTATAATATCTCTTAAAAAATTAGAGATCAAATATTATTTTCACATCCTTTTCAAGTATTGACATCTAATTATCTCTTGATGAATCAACTAATTAAAAAACGTTCCAACATTTTTCTTGAATTTTGATTGATTTGAATATGATATAAGAGTCAAGAGATTTGCATTCTTATTGTATAGTATCAAACATATTGAATTGCAGCCATATTTTATCGGGTGATGTTTTGAGAGACTTGTTTCTGTCATCTACAAACTTAAACAAATGCACATAATGCATTATTCTCTTATACTTTATTATTTTTCGACCATTTTAATTTCAATAAACATGACTACTGCCTGGTAATGGAATATTTCTAGAAATGTTATTTGAACGTTAAAAAATTGTTCGGAAGCAAATTTTTGAGCTGTACAATGGATACCAATAAATATACTTCTAGATGTAAATTTGTAGAAAATGAAGGTGATGTGAAACGAAAAGAGGGGTGCAAAAAGTAGCTTACCCTAATAATATTTCAAATTTAATTCCTTTTGCATTTAGAAATTTATTTGGTTCTCGCGTTAATTGGGCTTCCGGGCTCTATCAAAACCGTGACTAAACGGACACTAAACACTTTCCGGAATTTTATTTGGGTCTCACATTAATTAAACAGTGACTAAACATTCATATATCTGTATTCTTTTTTTCTTCTTGAAAGGATATATTTGTAGGTAGATGTTCATTAAAGTCTCTATATTTACTCATTATTTATCTGATCCTATTTTTGGTAGTATAAAGGACTATTAGATTTTAACTTTCGATAATATATTAGAGGGAGACGATAAACATCTTTCTATATTTGTATTCTTAGAGTCTAGTAGATAAATTTATTTTTTAAAGAACCAAACTGAGTTTCAATGTTTTTCTTTGACGAAAATGGACATTTAGTAAATGAAAAATCTCCTATATACCCAACAATAGTTATAAAAAAAATACTCTTTTTTTTTAATATTTTGAATTTCTTAAATAAAAATATCATTTCAGAAAAATTCAAAATTTTGGAGCAATTTACTAAGTGAAGATATTTATTATTTTTATTTTTTAAAATTTATGTTGATTTTACTCGTTAATAAAGATGTGATGGATTTTTAAAATGAACAATTGTCTATATTTATAAAAATAATAAAAATATCAAAAAAATATTATTTTTGAAAATATATATTCATTAATTAATATTTTATCTCCATAATAATAATTTATTTCAAGAAACTCTTGTTAAATTAAAATAAATATACATTTTAAGAAATAAAAAAAACGTTTTCATAAACTAAATGACCCTAAATTTTTTAAAATACGTATTTTCTCAAAAAAACATAAATGATGAGTTAAGATATATTTTTATTTCCAAACTCAAATTTTTATTTGTGAAATACGAAGCTTTCTTATGTTCTTTTTGTGCGTGTATATTATGGCTCGGTTTGGTAAAAGTAACTTATAATCAATCTCATGGTTGAAAAATAGTTAATAATTGACAAATTAACCGATAACTTATAGTTAATAATTTATAATTTATAACAAAAAGTTAGTTGATTAAAATAAAATTGTTTGGTAAATTTGGTTTTTGTAATTGTAAAATAACATAAAAATACACGATTATTTCTTTTTTTACAGTATAAAATTATATAATTATTTAATTTTAAATAGATTTACTAAATGTATAAAAAAATTAAAATAAAAATAGCAATGCATGTGTTCGTGAATTTTGTATTGTGAGATTCTTGCAAGAAATGAAAAAATGAATGTGTTGTGTAGAAATAATCTCGTATCGCTCTGTAAAAAAAAAAAACAGAAGTAGTAATATCGAAAAAAAGATATGAAAGAGAGTATGTTAGTTGTACATTAGTGAAGCCTTATACCTTTTACAAAAGAATAAAAAAGAGTTAAAAAGAATATTAATAAAGTTATAAATAAATAAAAATATAAAAAAAAACTATAAATTATAAATTTAAATGCTATTTGAATATCAATAGAATAAACTATAAATTTAAATGCTATTTAAAAAAGTTTGTTATCAAACACATTTTTATATGTTTACCTTATTGACGTTAATTGTGCAATATACGTTTTTAGGAGTAGGAGATTTAGTTACGAGTATAACATAAATATATAATACCATCGAGGTTGAGAATAATAAAATAGATTAAACTTTCACAAATGAATTCAAATTACAATCTTTATTGAGCATGAATTCAAATTACAATCTTTATTAAAAGAAATATTTACATTTAGCATCCGATACTCCATACTCCGACACGTTTCAAATAAAATTAAACGTCTAAAGCAAAAAACGTACAAACATATGACACCAGGTTGTGCGGTCCAATAATATTAATATATTTGAAGGAATTTTTATTTTTGACTCCACCACATTTGTAACGACAAACGTAACATTTAAATATACAAGTTTTGATTTGGGTGACTCACTCCCAGTAGGTGACAACATGAGTGGCCTTTCAGAATAATCAGAGGAAATGCCACTAATTGTAGTACAGTTTCAAACACGTGATTATATATGTGATTGAACTAAAATTATATAATGAAAATCATAATTAATTAATTAATAGTGGACAATACTGACTTTGGAGCATTATTAGGTTTATAAAATTTAAATAGTTACAATTTGATATGTAGCTAGATAATTAAAGGTATCACTATCATATGCCATAAACTTATAGTCAATGCATTGGGGTTTTTACTTTTTAAGTATACAAGAAAGTAACAAATTAATTATCAATAGCCCACGTTGTTGAATAGTCCGTTCAATGTTGGCTAGGGATTCAGACATCTTATTTAGAGTAGTTGGATCGTGATCGAATGATTATAAATTAATTTTATTTTTATTTTTTACTTTTTTTAAAATTAAATTGTATTAAAATTTGATTCATCCAAGACTCTTAATATAAAAACTCTATAAATACAAATTTTTCTTAGCGTACGAAATCTGATTTCGTTGACTAGAGGCGAGAGAAGGGTTCATAAATCCAAGACCAACAATTTTCGAATAAAATTATGTTCAAAGTGAATAGAATTTGTGAAATCTAAAGTTTACCTTGATGTGCCAATACATATACATACAATCAATTTAGTAGGGGCTTGTTTGATTTGCATAATAATAAAGAAATAGAGAATTATACGGTATAATTCTAATTGTATTGTGTTATATACAATTTAGAACTAATTATCTAAAATAATCTTTTATTTTCAACTCAAATAATAGTATTATGTTTTCTTTTTATTATATATATATATAAAAGAGATCAAATTATATTAATATAATATTATATCAATGTTACACCACTTATTATTTAAAATATATTTTTTAAATTTGACTGTTCAATTGAAAACTTATATTGTAAACTTATATTGTGTAAATTATTTATATATTTTTTTTACATTAATCTAAAATTATTTAAAAACATATTATTGAAGTGTATCAAAATTAACGTCAAATAATACAAATATTTAAGATGTTAGTTTTAATATACCTCGATAAAATATCAAATGAAAATTCATGTAAAAATTTATATAGATGATTTGTATGATATATAATTATCTTTCAATCGAATGGTTAAATATGTAAATTATATATCAAGTAAAATGTTATTAGCATAACATTGATATAATATTACATCTGTATAATTTGATATCTTCTCATATAATAATTTTTTTTTAAAAATAAAGTCCCTTTGATTTTAATCTTTATAAAAAAAAAAAAATTCTTTCAATTTACCCTGACAGTTTCAAATACCCCATCTAGTTTTAAAGTAAGCCTGAGCATCCCTTAAATTTTTCTCTAAATGGCAAACAATTTCCTCTTCGTTAACATTGTTAATCCATATTAATGTCTTTACTTTAGCGAATAGTTTATCCTCTAGAACTAAATAATAACATTTTGTTTCTAGTAAATTATATATTAGTCAATGCAATTGTTGAAAAATTTCAGTTTACTGCTTATCATGAGAGTGACCATGGACTTGTTTTCCTCTCGTCACATGTTACCAAGTTGTGGGAAACCAAGTTCTGAAATGTAGTCACCTATTGATTTACAAATATTATAAATCAATATATTTTTTTAATATTTTGAAAATGAAAGTCATGTAAGGATAAAAATAATAAAACTCATGATAGGAGTTAAGTTTTTTGAGTTATGTTAACTTTCATTAATTCAATAGTTTTCTTGATATATGATCACACGTAACTAACGAGGAATGACCAATCATAACTAGAAATCTCTTGTTAATAATTAAGAGTTACATATGATGAATTATTGATGAAAGCGAAGATGTTAATGGTATTTATCATTTTGAGATAAATTTAAAGTTGATATTTACTTCAAAACTAGAGATTTACTTTAAAATTAAAGAGAGTGTTTATGTTTTTTAAATACTATCTAGATGGAGGTTAGTGTAATTTTTCTTAACATTAAATATATGATAAAATTAATTAACATTTGCTTATATTAAAGATTACAAAAGTAGGCTTTTTTGTCATTTATATTAGAAGGGGAAAGACTTATAGTTAAAATCTTAACAAGTATTGCCCCTGAAGTCACGGTGCATGCATGATACATCCCCACAATCATTGATTGGGAAGCGAGGACAATAATTAGGACCACTCAAATTTAGCCATTACAAACCAATTAATAAGGAAGAGGAAAACATCATTTTCCAAGTTGAAGTTCCAACAATTCATTTTCATAATACATTAGCATATATCCAATCTTTGTATCCCCACTTTATGGCTTATTTAATGTGCAATTTGTACAAAACAAGTACCTATTTAACAACAACATTTAAAATAATCTAAACTTAATTACCTAGCTAGAGGGGTGTTATATACAACATGTGATAATTAATTATTAATTTATACAATTTTCATCCATAATCAATCATCTTGGACATTTTAAAGATTCAACTTGAGATTTTCCACATGTTCCCCTCAATCTAATGAAGAGCCTGTATTCATCAAAGGTCATAGGAGGGTAGAGTGAAGGTCTATCTGGCTTTACCAATTCTTTTGCTGGCTCTATTAGTATGTCACTTTTAGGGTTGTAGAAGAAGGCTAAGGAAACTCTCTCTTTTTGTGAATTTACTAGTACTCTATGCTCCACACTCTTGTAGGTTGCATTGCTTAGTACCTTATCAAAAACACAACAAACAAATTATTACTACTAAATTAATCTCTCTTTTTCGTTAATAAAATGCATAAATAAAAGATAAATAGTGTATTTTTACTAAATTATTTATATGTGTTTGTTGCATAATGCATATACTATCACTTAAATGATACAATTGAAAAAATATAATAAAATATTATCTTAAAATTCAAATTTTCAATTATTTTGCAAAGATATTGATTATTGGACAACAATAATATTTGAATAGCTTTTTATTTTCCACTTATTTAACACATGCATTTTTTTTTCTCTATTACATTGTCGATATATCTCACGTATATTATATTACATCAATCTCCCGATTTATATCACTCTCAAAATATTTAAGAGGTATTTAGGTCCAAACATTTTTTATTACTGGATAATTGATTATTTCTACCAAGACCGCGTTAGATGAAACATCAAAGTAGGTCCACTAAATAATTTAAAGCACACTCCAATAAGTGAATCAAAGCAAGACACTTCATCTAAAAGAGTACAGTTCGATTAGCACAATATATATATATATATGAACATCTTATTGTAAATTTAAAGTTAAAAAATTGGATTGTATATAAATTTATAATAATGTTACGGTCTCTTTTATAAAAAAAAAATTGTCATGCCACGAACAAATAACGATCCTATCCTTAACCGAGTGGCCAGAAACCAAATGTTTATCAACTTTATTGCGTGCTGATTCTGCAATATAGTGAGAGAAAAAAAAACATTTTTATGATAAAATGTCTCTTTCAATCAAACTATTAAACCTATGCATATTAATATTTCTATGTCAATATTATACCAATTGCACCTTTTTTCCACTTTGTTTAATTTGAGGTACAAAAAGACAATGTAGCAAAATATGTGTATTCTACTTTTCTTTCTTTCAGTAAGAATTAACAAATAATTTTATTCATTTAATAATATTATATTAAATAAATATTTTTTAAAATTATTTATGAAAACAAAATTTATTATTATATATTTTATAAATTTTAATATTAACTTAGTATTATTTTAATATTATCTAAATTAAATTTAAAAAGTTATCATTGTTATAATTTTACAGTCATGTTTCGATCAAACAATTATTATTATTTTAAATATATAAATAAATAATATTTTATTTAAAATAAATCTAAAATTCAAGTAGATTTAATTTGATTCATCAAAAAAAATTATATAAAAAAAATGTCTTTAATATAACCTATTAATTTTTTATTTATAATAATCAAAATACATATCTAGATTCTTTAAGAAACCAAGCTCCTGTAGACATGACCTATATCTACTTTCTAAATCCTAGTACATTATAGTACATTATGCTTTGAACTGTTCTGATTACAGTTACAAACTAAAAAATAATACAAGAAGTATCTAGTCCCCCAACAAATAAATAAATAAATAAATAAAAGAAAGATCAAGATGTATCTTTCAAAAGAACACAACCATCCAAATAATATGACGAAAAATATAAATAATATAAATATAAATAAAAAACCAACTTCACGTGTCTCCATTCGACAGATTCATGCATATGAATATTGTAAATTTCTTGTCAAACAATATTGTCTATAAGGATAAATAAGAAAGAATATATAAAAAAAAAAAAAAAAGAAAGAGTATAATTTACCTGAATTTGATCACCAATATTGACAATAAAAGCATTGGAAAGAGGTTTGACAGTAATCCAATTGTCACCTTTGCGAACTTGAAGAGCATGTAGTTTATCATCTGAAAGCAAAATAGTGATTCCACCTGGATCTGAGTGTGATGATAAACCAAGAGTCAATTCTGGTTGTGGACATTTTGGATAATAATTCACCCTTATGCAAGCACCTATGTCTTCACCTCCAAATGCTTTTTGTATACAATCTTCTTTTAATCCAAGGTTTATTGACATAATCTTCATTAATCTCCCACATAACTTCACCAACTCTTTCCCATATTCATCAAACACTTCCCTACATTTAAATCTTTTATCCTAATTATGTTGTACACAAAAGGACTAAGGCACAAAATAATCTGTCTAAATAATGCAATACACATTCATTTTAAAAAGATAAATTTTTAGCAAAAATAAAGAAAATTCTATTTTTTTTTAAAATTTTTATGTCTCTTGCACTTTAGTTACCAAAAAATAAATATCATGTTTTTACATTTTTAGGAAATAAAGTTTGAAAATTAACTTAATTACTTTGATTCTATCGTGACTCTTTAGGTACAAGTTCATCGCATCACACATCTATATGATAACAATTGTGTTATTTTGACACACGATATCAGACATGATATACAATTGAGTGCGAACATCTGCCCTAAAATGAAAAAAACAAGATTTGAGGAGAAAAAAAACACAATATAAAATTTAAAAATCGTATAAATATATAGTATTTGTGTT
This sequence comes from Cicer judaicum, assembly GCA_037974835.1. Classification (NCBI taxonomy): domain Eukaryota; kingdom Viridiplantae; phylum Streptophyta; class Magnoliopsida; order Fabales; family Fabaceae; genus Cicer; species Cicer judaicum. The sequence continues at coordinate 1,201,877 of JBBPBS010000247.1, forward strand.
CGTCTTATATAGTAATGATACATAATAAATTCATAATCAATCAATATTTTTGTGTTGTTATTATTTAAATACATATATAATTATACTAAACCTGCAAGAAGGAGGTAGGGCAGGCCATTTGTTGTAGTCCTTCAATGACAAAGGAAGATAATGAAGATAATAGTAATCACTCCAATCAAGAATAGCACCTTTCTTAACACCAAGTCTACTACCATACCCTTCATATGTTTTTGGTGAGTTTGCATATTGTTGTTTCACTTCCATAGGCAAGTGAAAGAATTGGCGCCAAGTTTCCTTAGCCAAGTCCATCAAATCATGGCTAACACCATGATTAACAATTTGAAAAAATCCCCACTCTTTGCATGCCTTAGAGATTTGGTTAAAGGTTGAGACTTTTTCATTTGGGTCATTACTATATATACCTCTAAGGTCAATAATTGGTATATTAATGTTTGTTGTTTCAATATTAGAGGTTATGGATGGACGGTCACTAAGGGGTTTGATGTAACTTTTAGGGATTGAATCTTTGCAATTTTCAGATAAAGTTTGAACTCGGATTATTGGTTCGGGCCAATCTTGTGGAGTGGTCATTTTTGAAGCAAGTTTATAAATTATAAGGATTGATTTCTAATTAAGGTATCTTAAATTTGTGTGTGTGATAAATATTAATGATTTTATTGTAATAGTTGAGGTACGTGTGTGTTAGGGAAAGAGAGAAAAGGATGGGTTTGTAGGTATGGGGAGATGGGTGTGAGAGTGGGGTTTATATAAATAAATGGGGAAAGGAAATAGAGTACATCATAGGGTTAGATTTATAATAAATAGAAACGTGGAATTCATGTAGAGTATGAATATTTAATAAGTTAATTCTAAAATGAATAGATGAGACAATTTAGTGCATTTTTTAAAATGTTGTTTGGAGCTTAGAGTGTCTTCTTTGAAGTTGACATAAAAGAAATTAAAGATATATTGAATGTGATTTAATTGGCATGTTCTTTGAATAATTAAGAATCTAATTATTTATATTCTATGTCTCCTTTATAATTAAAAAAAAAAAGTGTAATAGTTTCTTAGATAAAAAAAACATTTATTAATTGTAATATGTGAAGCAATATACTAATTGGTATACGCCAATGAGATACAAATAATATGAATATTATTGATAAATAATTTATGATGAAATTATTATTAATAATGTGATGATGTATATCCTCTAAATGGTTTATTTCTTAACTATAAACTTCAATTTTATCAAAATATATTAATCTATATCATAATCTAGGTAAAACTTTCTTTAATAACTTAATTTCATGTTATCTATAATAATGTCATTTGCCATATTTTTAAATTTTAACTTCAAAATACATGGATAGAGAAAAATATGATATTACAAAAATTGAGGGACTAAAATTGTAAAATTAAAAAGTAAAAAATCAAAATCTTAAATTAAACAAAATTGATATATTAAAATTGCAATTAAACTTTTAGTATTAATAGATTCACAAAGTATGCAAATGACATTTTATGACTAATTCTTTTTATTTTTGAAAATACATGAAATAGAGATTTTGTGGATAATTTGAATGTATTTTTATACTAATTGTAGAACTTGATAATAATGATATCATGTTAACATTGTTAATATGTATCAATTCAGCTAAACATGGAGAAATTTGGGTCAAATTACACTACTTATAATAAAATATAAATAAAAAATATTTAAATAATTAATATATCTAATTTAATTTTTAAATAATATATTAATATTTTTATAACTATGTTGTTTATATTTTATTTTAAAAAATATATATAGATAGAGTTTGATTGAAAAGGATTTGTATGGTACCTAGCTGACTAGCTATTCCGGCACCGTCCACATCTTTTGTTTGAGTACTTTCGTTTTTCATAGTATTTCTCTTATTCTACACCACAATTTTGGTGCAATAATCACAACCACCAAATGTTGTTGCCTAGCTTGCATTGCATGAAAATGTTCGAAGCTGCAATATTTGATGTGACTTTTACTAATTTGTTTCTCTTTTTCCCCCCACATAAGATGCCTATAAAGTGGTCCAACTCTAGAACCACCATGTGGATTTGGATTTGTTGCCAAAGTGGTCCAACACTAGAGATCACCATATGGATAAAGATTTGGTATGGAAAACTAATTATTTTATGCATTTAAATTAACTAATTTAATTATATTAAAGATGAGAGAAGCAACACTCTTTGATTTGTTGATGTTATTAATGACATATATATTTACATAGTCAATTTGCTTTAAGGTATCTAGTTTGAATTATTCAATATTTAAATATAAACAATTGGAATTCTAACCAAACAATCATCAACCTATTGATTAGGTGATTGTATAAAATTACGCAATTAACTATTTATTCAAGTTGAACCAAGTATAAATTAAGTGACTGATATTTTAACCTTGTGATTTTTTTTTTATTATTAATAACCACTCGTAATTTATTATATATATAAATATTATAATATCAATTAATAATTTCTTCATAATAATTAATATTACTTAATTTACTTCCTATTATTAATTGCTCAACTTAGATAAGACGTCCGTATTTTAGATAAAGAGATTAATAAGATGTGTAATGTAAAATCAAAAGAAAATGTTAAGTAATAGCTAAAAATAATATTATCATTAATCAAATAATTGAGTTTAATTGATTAATGAGTTTCAATTTTGATTATAATAATCCTTGATCAAGTTTTATATAACTGAATTCTAAATTACTAAAAAAAAAATTCTTGAAAATCGTAGGACAAAAATAAAAACAAAAATTACTATTTTATATTGATTTAAATAGTATTTAGAATTATTAAATAATTAACAAATTTATGCTTACTATATTTACAATAACATTTAGATTTAAAAAATAGATAATATATGGTGATATAAAATGTTAGAATTAATAATCTTACTACGCGAAAAATAGTATTTTATAGCGTTTTTTTAAAACTATTTACAGCGCTTTTTCAAAAAATTAAGCGTTGTAGTATCTAGTGCTGTAAAAAGATATAACATCGCTCTATAAAATAAAAAAAAATGCTTTAAATCCCTTTTAAACACATGCTGCTTGTTGTACTAGTTTTACAGCGTTTTTTCAAACAAAAAAAAACATTGTAATAGGTGCATTTCTTTATTTCAGTTAGATCTCTTTATGAAATTATATCAACAATCTCCTTCATGAATCGCAATATATAGTATCTGCAGTTTATATTGTTAGTTCGACGAGGACACTATAAAATAAAACATATAAGTCAATAAATATGTATGCATTGATTGTTAATTAAATTTTAAAGGCATATATTTCAAACTTTTATTGGAATCCATATGATTTATTTGTCTTTTGTTTCGACACTGTAGCACCATTTGAGCTCGGAAAATTTGTAAATCACTATCAAATAAATGTGATTATTAGCATTAACAAACACATTATATAAATGAAAAAATGAATACAATACCTAAAGAGTGCGAAGAAATACGTAGGGTTCGTAAGGTTACACCTTCGTTTAAGAAGGAACAGCGAGAATGCGTAGAAATACGAATGGTTCGTAGGATAAAATAGGGTTCGCAATAAGAAGAGTATGTAATAATGTTCGTAGGGACAGTAGGGTTCACAATGAGAATAATAATGAAGGGGAGGAAGACACTGAAGCGTAGTGAAGTTTATGTAATGAATAGGAAACTGAAGGGGTTTACTGTTATATATAAAATTATATTACAACGCTTTTTTTAAAAAGTGCTGTAAAATACCTCCTTATTTTATTTTTTAAAAACCTATTACAACATTTTTTTAGAAGTCTTTTAAAGCGCTTATCCAAAAGTGTTGTAAAAGATCTTCTTATTTTATTTTTTTAAAAGTCTTTTACAGCGGTTTTCCAAAAAACGCTATAATATGTCATTTAATTACGTGAAAGCGCAAGTCTTTGACAGATTTACTGTTATATATAAAATCCTATTACAACGTTTTTTTGAAAGAGCGTGGTAAAATACCTCTTTATTTTATTTTATAAAAGTCTATTACAACGTTTTTTTAGAAGCATTTTAAAGCGCTTGTTCAAAAGCGTTGTAAAAGATTTCCTTATTTTATTTTTTAAAACTCTATTACGGCGCTTTTTTAGAAGCCTTTTAAAGCGTTTGTCCAAAAGTACCGTAAAAGACCTCTTTATTTTATTTTTTAAAAGCCTTTTATAGTGTCTTTTCTTAAAGCACTCTAATAGGTCATTTAATTATGTGAAATCGTAAGTCTTTTACAGCGCTTGTCAAAAAGCGTTTTAAAAGTTATGTAACATAAGGTGGGAGCGCTATATTTTACAGCGCTTGTATTTAAAGCGCTTCAAACGCGCTGTAAAATATTATGTGATGACGATTTAGTTTAAAACGCTTTTGAAAAAAGGTTGTAAAAGCATTGTAAATATTATGTTTAAGCGCTGTGTGACCCTATATGACCCTACAACAACACTTTTTCCACAACGCTTGTCAAAAAAGCGTTGTTATATCCTCCGTTGTTTTTAAAATATATTTACAACAGCGTTTGTATTTAATAAGCACTATAAAATATCATTTTTGGCGTAATGTCTATTTAATCTGATGATTCAAACCAACCCAAATATAATTATTTTAATTCAGATCAAATTTATAAAATTAAAATAAAAGAACATAAACAAATCAATTAAAATATAATTGAATTTCTTTTTTAACAAAAAAAAAATACAAATGAATAAATATAAAATCAATTATTTTTTGGGGACAAATATAGTCAATTCTTTTAAAGATTTTATTTTAATTCTCTACATTTATTTAAAAAAAAAAAAAAAATTGTCTCTGAGGGTTAATCACAATGAGTTAAATGTGCTAGATGTAGGCCATCAAAATACTTGTGCAAGGCAATCTAATATAGACGGTTAATGGTATTTCTTTTTCGCCACCTATATGCTCAAATATACATTATAATTGATCATTCTAAATACATAAAATATACTTTAAATTGGACAATTCAAATAAAATCTATGGAGTTCTGAGAAGATTTAAAAGAAAAAAACTATTAAAATGCAAACCAATTCCAATAAACCCTTCACTAAATATTTGTATGACCTATTGTTGGGGGATTTTCTATTTACACTTCAAAATAAAATTACAAGATTGAAGTAAATAAATGAGTGTTTGTCTGTTATACAAATTAAATTATGCATCTCAACGTCTAAAACTCTTTTTTTTTTTCATTAGTTGGGTAGTTCAATTAATATATGATATGATATTATATTATAAAAAATAAAATAGAAGTTTATTTTTTTTTTGCCCATACAAACATTTTAAAAACACACATGAAAAACACAATTTTTGTGTGAATATTCGTCTTCCTTCTGATTTTGTCTCTCTACGTCAAATACACTATATCATATTATTTTTGTCCATTTGTATTTATATTTAAAAGAAGAGAGTTCTATTTCAAATCATATGGATCTAACTCACTTATTCCTTCAAAAAGACATGAAATATACAATAATAATAATAATAATAATAATAATAATAATAATAAAATATGAAGGAAAAAAATAATTAAAGAAGAATAAATCAAAATAGTTCAAGTTAAACTCATTAATCCCATTGAAAATGTGGTAAAACCCACTAGAGGAACATTTGATATAGTGTGAGTGAGTATACACTAAGAGAAACTTGTAAATGTTTGAACAAAAAGTTGGGTGAAGAAGTAGAGAGAACAATTCCAATTACTTCTTTTTTCGGAAGATGAATAAAGAGGAAGAAGAAAACCAAAATATTGGGATATTAAAGAATAAAAATTTACAAATTACAAGCTTACGAAAAACCTCAATAATTTCATTTGGAGACTTTTGTGTTTTTAATAAAAATTTATATAATAATAATATTATTTATTATAATATTCTGCAAATTTGCCACTTCAATGTTTTTAAGATATATCATTTTTTTAATAGATAAAAAAAAGATAAAGCATCTAAATATGAAAAAAGAAAAGATAAAATATTAAAATGTTATAAAAAATAAGATAAACGAGTTTGAGAGTGTTTTAACTTTTCTCTAATCACAATTTAACTGATAAATTTCTATTGAAAAATATAAAGAACCATCTCAAAGAATCACTCAGTTATTAGAAGCTTTGTGAATTGGGTCGGTTTTCTGGCCAGCCCAATGGGTCAAAGTTGAGTATGGTTTTTGGAAAAAAACAAGATTTAGGTGTATTTTTTTTGGTGTTGTTCTTGTCTTAAAATATTCATAACCAACTATAACTTCTTTAAATTTATAATTTTCTCAAATTTTATTTTGACATATTTTAAGTAAAGACCGCATGAAAAACACATAAAACAATGCATCTAAATTTTGTCATTTTATTTAATAGTTTTATATTTTAATTTTATTTTATCAAAAGTACAAAAAAAATCACATTAAATAGTTTAGAGTTTTTCAAATACTGTTTTAATTCATAGTAGAAACATTTGATATATTAAAATGCATAACTGAACTTGAAATATTCGATGTCTATATACTCGGTGTTAGTGAGTTTAACCACTAAAACCTTAGAATAAAACAAAATATTTTTATTTTTGAATTTATGCTCTTCAATCCAAAAATAAAATAGATTTCTTTCATAGTTATCCATAGGATTGCATCCTCCATAGAGAAAACTAATGAGTAGTTAAAATTCTCGTAAGTTCTTCCAGCTCTTTCCAAAGGAGTAAATTTCATTGCATGATGAACTTTTAAATATCTCTCTATCTATTTCAAGTTGGGAAGAGATAACAAAATGGATAAATCCAATGAAAATGTCATTAATGAGTTTGTTTTAAATGTTTCAGCGAGGTTAAAAAACATTATATAAAAAATAAAATTATTTATTATGATACTACGCAGACTTGCATTAAATGTTTTTTAAAATATATAAAAAAATTTAATAAATAAAATATAATCTTAATTATGTTTTAAAAGTTAAAGGATCTAAATAAAAAATATATATTAAAGTATTAAAATTGAAAGTACCAAAATTCTTACAATAAAGCTTTATAAAAAATAAAACTTTTTCATTAATTAATTTTACCACAGCAAGAAAACTTAGGTGTGGTTTCTTGTGTTATGTTTTTATTTGCTTATATAAAAAAAAAAGTTATATTTTTTACTTTTCTTTTTGACACATGAATTTCTATTGAAACTGAACCGTTTAAAATGGATCGGATTGGTTATTAGAAACTTTGTGAATTGGGCCTGGTTTCCTCGTCAATCCAGTGGGTCAAAGTTGGGCATGATCTTTTGATTAGAACTGCACTTTGATCTCTGTTTTACGATTTTTAAAAAATTCAATTTTATTCGTATGATTTTTATCTCTTTTTAATTAATTTTTTTGGATCCAAATTTTTTCGACACAAATTATATTTTATATGATCTTTTCTTTTGTAAAAATTCGGTTTAGAAATTAACATATTAAAAATTTGAATTTTTTTATGTATAAAAAAACAGAGAAAAACTTTATGTAATTTCATTTTGAGAATTTTAATATATAAAAGAAACTACATACTGAATTTTAAAAATAAAATTATTGGTATGCAAATCAAAACTGAAAATAAATCATATTAAAAAACTAAAAAAAATATTTACATTTCAAAAACAAAATATTTGGTATGTAAATA
>JBBPBS010000247.1:1221012-1328148 GCA_037974835.1 Cicer judaicum
AATACATAAATTTATTAAAAATAATCATAAAATACGAATATATGAAAAATTATTAAAAAAGTTACTTCAAATTATTAAAAACTATTATCTATTATATATGTTTTTTTTTATAAACTCTTATTGAAATATATTCAATAATTTTTTTTAACAACAACTTCTCATGCTCACAATTAAAATATCATACTAATAAAAACAAATAAATTTATACTACGCTACAATATAATTCAATATTAAAATTTTTTTAAAATAAAAAATATTAAATAGTCAATCATATTTTTAAATTTTGACATCTTATTTTTGGGTTTGTATTTTACATTTTATTTCATCAAATAAATGCAAGTACCATTATATGTTGAAAAATAAATTAACAATCACAGTACAATGAGTCAAACAATTATCCTATATAATAAATTATCATATGAATTTTATAAAATATTTTAAAAATTAAATTAGATAATTGTGATAAACATTATTTTCTCTTATTTTAATTTTCCTAATCATATTTAATTATTACAAATCAATTCTGTAATATTATAAGATAACTATATTTATAATACATAAAATATTACTTATAAAATATATAAAAATAATTAATTAATATCTGCGCAGCGGGTGGGCCATAATCTAATTACATATTAATATTAAGGAAGAAACTTAAGTAATTTTCTTACATGTTTTTTGTATGATTTTAAACATAAAATATACTTTTGTAGTTATAATAAATTTAAAAAAAATATGAATTTAATAAAATTATAGTTAATTAATTTAAGAGACATACAAAAAATAATGCATTAAAGTTTTGTCCTAATATTTGATTAGATGATCTATCTTTTCTCCATGACACTACGACTGAAATGACAATGTCATACGAAAGAGCAATAGCTTTTCCTCAATGCCATCTTCCTCACACCTACACTTCCTCTTCGTCAAAGAGTCCAACTTCGTCTTTCCCCACTACATCCCTTTCTACCATCCACCTTCTCTACGATCCGAGTGATTTACAAACTTATTTGTGAAGGATCTTTTCAAGCAATTAGTGTAAATTAATTTTAGACCGATGAAAAGTCATTATTTCTCCACATTGCTCCATTTGTGTGACTACATTTTAAAAGTGGTGATATGGTATGCATTATTATGTGGCCGTGTAATTTTAAACTCATTCGAGCATGTGTATGAACAAATATCAGTTGATATGTTTTGCAAAATATATTTCTTACATTTAATAACTTTTATAAAATACAAAATCCCTTAATCAATTGTTAAGTGCCTCTTTGTATTAGATTTTGGAGAGCTTAGAATTTTTGGTGGAAGGAGCCACTGGGTAGCTTTGGAAATATTCCATGAAACGTGTGACAATTCTGTATGGTTCATGGCAATCTTTTTTATTAGTGAAGTAGGGGTAAAGCCCCCAAAAAGTACCGTATGAGAAGCGCAACTTCTGCAATCCAGAAGAAATGCTTTAGATCACCTTATATCTTAATGATCATTTAAAGTTAAAATACTCTTTTCTTCCAAAAAACATCAAATACTGTAAGCATTTATAGACATGTTTTTAATAATGTATCGAATAATTTTAAAATTGTACACAATCAACTTAAAGAGATTTATTTCAACAATTGAATTAATTAATTTTATATTTTGCAAAATTTTATTGAATGTTATACTAAGCTTGAATAAACACGAATATCATCAACCAATATAATGGACAAAAAAGTGCACAAACTTATTCATGGACTGAAAAGTGTTACTCTGTCAGTTCAGAGATATGACTCTTTAAATGCTTTAAATCATAACATTTTCTGCAATATGATGAATTCATAAAATTTGCATCTCAATAATTTACTCTAGTAAAACTATTAAAAATGAAATACGGCTATAATTTGATCAACAAATATGATTGTTATAGTCTAATCCTTAGAAATACTATTGAAATTCTCGATCCTCTGCATTTATTAGTGATTTAAACAGATCGTAACATACCTTTACATGCTAAACTTATTGAGGCTGATATATACAAAATAATGTGCTGTACATAATAATATGACGATAACAATAAAGTTACACTTTAACAAGATAAAAAATTACACTAACATGCGTACAGAAGAAAAGGAATCAGAGCTACCTTTCAAAACAAGAGAGGCCAAAGTGTAGGCAGAATTTCAACGGCTAAAGGTGCGAACCAGAACCTGTCGATGAATATAAGAAATCATGCAACCTTATAGCTGCCACCATTTACGATTTTCCATTCGTTTAGCAAGTTCACTTGCCATGGATGCAAAGTCTTGTGCTCCGTTCTGCAACTCTTCAGTACGTTGGTTGAGCATCTAGTAAACAATAAAACAAGAGATGATTAGATAGAAACATAATCCAAAAATTTTGGACGAAGTGGTTGACTGGTCATTTTTCTGACAATACCTGGTTATTTACAGTAATATTTTTTCTCATTACAAAAGATGTAGTTAAGATTTAAGAACATAAGAGAGCTTTTATCGTTAAAGGGAGCTAAAGTGGAATTTATTAGGAATGGGTCATGACTTATGCAGTTTGATTAAGTCAATAATTTATGGACTTCAATTGGACCTCAGATGAACACAAATCTGACATCTACTTACCTCATACATGACAAGTCTATTTCTAGAAACTTCTTAAAAGCGGATATTTGTCTTTTGGCGGTGAGGCTATATAATGCGTAAGGAAAATATGCGAGTAATGAAGAATGGAATAGAATAGTAGTCAACCTCGAGTTTTTGTTGCCGCTCTACGAGTTTATCCCTTGCAAGTGAAGCTGCTGCTGAGGCATCCTGAAGCAAGTGACTAGGTTAACACACGTGAGCCAAAATGAGTAAATTACAGAATTTTCAATTCTAAGATTTACCCCAGTCTTTCTGTATTTAGCCTTAATTTCTTCAGCTGTTCTAGCTTTAGGTTTTGAGTCGGTGGCTGACTCCTCAAGTAACTTCTGTCTGTCTGTTTCTTTTGCTTTTTCTGCAAGGCAAACATCGACTGTTCAAAATATCAAATGCTTTTTGGAGAAAATATTAAAATAAAGATGTACCTTTCTTGTCAATTTTGATTTTCTGAGGAGATGTAAAGGCCAAAGGTTCATCGATATGAATTTCATCTGAGAGAGAATGATGTAAACACTCAAAATATAAAGAATGGCTAGCAGTAGAAGATGATAAGGATAGCTGGCAGTAGATGTTAAGGACAAACCTATGTCAAGCTCAAAAGCATCCTGCCCATATTCTGTGCCTGAAGAAGGCTTTAAGAAAGGAGGACTCGAGAAACATCGATCTAAATTTTCCAAATAATTATTATGAACTGCTTGATCTGTATTGTGATCGGCTTTCCTCACTTTGAAGTTCTTGGCTATATTAAGGAAGATAGCAGGTGCTACCTATGGCAAGAGAAGTTGAATCATGGATCCTGAAAATTAATGGGAGAAACAAAAGCACTACAAGCCGGAGCAAACTGCACCTGTCTTTCATTTTGGTTTGGAGATAGGCTTGCAGTAACATCTACTGCAGCTGCAACAACGTCATCATGAAGACAAGGAAAAGACTCTGGAATCCTGCAATATTTTGAAAGTTCCTGTTAGAGAAATCAAAACTCTAACTGTTAATAAGATTACATATATCATTTTATCACATATTTTTTGGAGAGGCTTATCATATTCAGCAACCACCTGTGGGTTGTCCCGGCCTTTCTTTAAATTTGATTTGATTGTTTTTGTCATAAGAAGCTGTGTTATGTTGAAATAATTTTATCCAATACTTATGAATATGAAAGATAGTGATCTAAGTTATGGGGTTAAGATGATCTAAGTTATGGGGTTAAGATTTGGTGGTTATATAAAAATATGCGTTCCATATAACGAAGGAACCAGAAAGTTACCAGAGCTCATTTTCACATGTCAACAGTAACAAGAAAGCAGCTTCATTCCCATTGACCTATAAAACAAGGTAGCCACATGTATGATTATAAAATCAAAAGCAATAGGAACTCCCCTTAGTACAATTAGAAATAACACATTCTTTTTCAAACTTTGAACTGGTAACTGGTACAAAAGGTAGTTATTTTAGATCATTGTTAAACTTAAAAGAATATCATAAAGAAGGAAAGAGATTAAAATGGAAAATTTTTCCATCAGTATTTCAATATGAAAGTTTAGTTTACTAAACTTCTTGAACAATTAACTGTTAGAAAATGTTTAAGTGAAATATATATGGAACTAGTGATATGTACTGGTCTCGCAATACTTGAGATTTGTAAAGTAACATATCAAGCTAACAGACCGATCAAATAAGTTTTGGCAACATATACTAACAAAATAAATTTATTTGAAGAGCAAGAAAATATTCAGACCAGAATTATTTGTCCATTTGATGAGGAACATATTGTCTTCTCCATGTGGGTCTTCATGTTCCATCTTAGGATCGAAATTAAAGAGATTTCTCCTAAGACTTCCAGAGTTGGTAAGGACCTGCTCAAAGGGATATTAAATCCATCAACATCTTGTCAAGAAAACTGGGAAGGGGAAATATAGTGAAGTAGACCGTGACATCCTGGGAAGCTAGTATGACACAGAAACAACAACAAATAACACTAAAATAACCGTTACAGATTCAAAGAAAAAAGGGCGTGATTTCTCTAATTCTTTATAAACAACTAGGAATAAAAATCATTAAATATTTCTGATACAGCAAGACTGGGACTTTAACATTGGGAAGAGGGAAAGTACGAGTTCCAGTCAAGACTATAATATAAACTAGTGAACCTCCATATATATAATATATAGTGCTAATTATTTGGAGGGTAGTATTTTATTTTTATAAAGGCATGTCTCAGAATTTGATTATTATTTATTAATAATTTTTTATAGCCAAATGTTAGTTGTTAGTATCCAAGATTTGAATCATGGATCTCCTTCTCAAGCTCCTTCGAATGTCTGAGCTCAATCACTTGATCAAGTTATGCTTTGGAGACCTCTTTGATTTACTTTTGATATGAGGGGTTTAGAGTAAAGAGTGTAAGCTCAACTCATTCTCATAACAAAGTAAAACGAGCAAGTTCAATACTATCTTCCAAAATATGATTTTTCTATGGTAGTAGTAGTTTCAACTTTGGCTTATGTATTTTTAGATTGAATGTTAGCTCGCATTCCCTGATCATTCTTTTGAGGCGAGTGGGATTGCAGTTTTTCAGCAGATAGTTTAAAAGTACCATCTGAAAAAACACAATGCCACAAGTAATTAAATTATTGACCGGTTATGCTATCTAGTTTCCTTAACCCAAAAATTTGCCCATAATGTGCATTGAGATTGCATTTGTCTTTACTTTTGGTTTCACTGTCCTATTACAAACCGTATTCCCTGTTTCAGTATCTATTGCAACCAAGTGTGCATCCCTTGTCATAATGGATTGAACCTTTTCAAGATTTATGCATGACTTGAAGTTTGTTGTAATGTGTAAGAGCACTTAGTCTTATAAGCACTTCACCTTAATTCAATGTCTCCAGTTTGGTACAGAACAACCAGAACACATTCTTTATCATCTTTTTGAAAGGTAGTAGCCCAGCAGCATTTTTGTAAAAGGTTCACCTTCTGTATGTACTTATTGCTACCCTGTAGTAAGGCAATTTTTTTAATCGGTCCAAAGGAATAAAGAAAAGATTTGAAGAATAATGGGCATGAAGAGTGCTACCTCAATCACCAAATTTAAAGAGTGTAAGCTCAATTCACTCTCATAACAAAGTAACACGAGTGAGTTCAATGCTATCTGCCCAAAATATGAATTTTCTATGGTAGTAGTTTCAACTTGTGTATTTTCAGATTGAATGTTTGCTTGCATTCCAGAATCGTTCTTCTGGGGCGAGTCGGATTGCAGTTTTTCAGCAGATAGTTCAGAAGTACCATCTGAAAAAACACAGCGCCATAGATAATTAAATTATTGACTGATTATAATACCTAGTTTCTTTAACCCAAATACTTGCCTATAAGGTGCAATGAAATTGCATTTGACTTTACTTTTGGGCTCATTGTCCTATTACAAACCACATTCCCTGTTTCAGTATCTACTGCAACAAAGTGTGCATCCCTTGTCATAACGAAGACTAACCCCTTCCTAGAGTTGTCAGAAATATCAGATGCCGATTCCTGTGGAATGTTTAAGCTAGAAGCGTCTGAAAATTTTGCTTTTAAAGAAACTACTGCTGAATATGTGTCAGATTCAGTACTTTTAAGAAACAGAATTGATGACGTACTGATATCAAGCATGGCCACCTGCAAAGTGGATTAAAAAGGATATATGTTGAAATGCTAATTTAAATTGCCATTCAACAACTCAATCCAACTAAAACATTTCCCTCAAAAAGGAAAAGTATTAATGAAAGATCTAACCTGCCCATGTTCATATCCAACAGCAAGCTTCCCTCCAAGATTTGCAAAATGTAGCCCACATACAGCAGAATTTTGAAGTGAAAACACTGCTTTGCAATGTGGTCCATTCCCTTGATTAACATTATGAACTGTCTCATAACATAAGAACAGATTAAAATCACATTTTAGAAAGATCAAATCATAGTTTAGCATAAAGAGATTCATGAAAAGTAACTTCAGCCATTGTCAATAAAACTATTTTACATTTTTTTATTGATGATTGATGAAGCATACAAGTATCTGCATCATGATTAGATGGTTACTTTTCACTTTTCTAGATTCCCATAACTCAACAGAAGCATTTGCCACAGAAAATATTTGATGATAAGCATGGGGTTGGGAGTTGGGGTTGGCAGTAATTTCTTAAATCTTTTTATAGTCATTTTCATACCAATAAAATTATAATTAATTTAAGTAAATAAACCAATGATGTAATAGGAAGGGAAGACAAGTTATAGCTAAAGATTCTGCCATTCCATCATTACATGCCAACCAAATTCACAAGCATCTTATACAGAACTTTAGCCTTCCAAAAAGTTGTGAAAGCTGATTTTTTTATGTTATCTACAAGATCCTATATTCATATCTGAAAAAATGATGGAGGACAAGTGCTTTGGAAGACAATCTTTATTTATCACAATTCACATATTAATATGCAAACTACTAGTTTTAAATGTTTAGGTTGTGGTGAAACCTTCAAATAAATCTAAGACGAAACTCTCCCTACCCCCAATCATTAATTGAAAAAATTCCAAGTTTGAGAGACCCCTTTAACATTGTTTCTGATTTTCGCAGCCAAATTTTCTTGAGCAGATTATAATAAATCTTACTTGACACTTGAAACAAATAGAGATTCTGTTTGCAACTCAAATAGAAAAGAAAATGAAGAATGAAAACTCAACCTTCAGTTCCATTTTCTGTCACGAAATTCAAAGTTGTGTCATCTGAACTCCTTATTAGCGCATATAGTCGAACCTACAAACTATCACACGTTAAAATTAAGACCTTCTTGAATAAGAAGTGAACGACGTATACTACATCACAATACTAATATCTTACAACACCACTTTCATCGCCAACAGCCAGATGTAGAGTGTCGGGGGAAAATTCCAATGCTGACACTGGCGAACTTGCACTGCCCGTTTTAATATCATTTACCTGCCAATATCAGAATTGATTCTCAGTCATGACTACCAACATAAGTCTTCAATATGAGTTCTGATTAATATATAAGAGCAACATTTCGGAGGAGGGGGGGAGACTACTAGTTAAAATTTGTATAGCGTGCTAATGGCTAACCTCAGATTTTATGTTGTAAACAAGTGACAACGCAGGATATGAAGCATCCCATATCCTAACAGATCCATCTTGGTAACCTGCTATGTATATTTGAATGATAAGATGGTCTTCCTTGAAAAGCTGACCTGGAACACCACCAATCAAAGGCCACTTTATCTCTGCAGTTCTCTGATTTTGTCCTGAATGCTGCTTTGCAGCTACAATAATCTACAAGGTATCATTTCCCATTATTTGCGAGCAACAACTGATATTTTTTAATAATCTTTTTAAAAAAATTATCTGTACTGCAAAAGTAACACCTATGTAACAGTTACCATAGGGATAACAGCTAGCCATAGAAAAAAAAGACTTCAAAGTCCAAACCTATAAGTAATAAATATTAATTATGTGCTACCTCAGATAGGGCTCTAAATGACTTCACATCTTGGCATACAACATCAAGCCTTGCTGTTGTCATCTGCGGTTCAAGAGTGGGAATGACAATGGGATATTGCATTGTGGGAGAAGAAGTCTTCTTGTGTTGTTGAGACATCAAAGAGGATAAACAATTATTGTCGTACAGATCCAGTTGTCCAGGATTTGTCAATACAAATAGCATATTACAAGCTTCCTCTGTATGGCAATCACTAGACAACAAAACCATATCAGCAAAAGAACCACGAAGTGCAACATCAATGCGGCCAGTGCATTTGAGATTTTCTATCCCACAAGACCAATCAATGCTCAAAACCTGTAAACATGAAAAAAGACATATTATAGTGACACATTATCTATCTACCTGAGTTGAAGTTATGAAAACTTACCAGGCCTTTGACACAGCAAATTTTATATCTTAGATAATTATCTAATTGAAGCCATAATCAGTTCCAACAAATTATTTATTCTTCAATAAAAGTAATAATTAAGTAACAATGCACGGAGGATGTACAATGTTTTCTCAACAAGTACATTTGATCTGTTTTCTTCTTTCCTAACAAGTCAAAAATACAACTTCATTTGGATGACAGGATGAACATGTGTATATAACAAAATCAAAGTACCAAGAGAATAAAGAAGTATAGACTAACTACTAATTTTATAGTACCCATGTAGGACCATTTGCTTGCTTTTAATATATTGGTTTTGATTTTTCCTGCAGGAATTGGCCAACATTCTAATCTAATAATGAAAGGGCTAAAATTGGAACTTTTTTGAACAAGGGAACCTAGTAAACCAGTAACCTATTCAGAAAATGAACCTGGATCCCTACCCATATTTCTTCTATCATCTTCAACCTCCAGGAAAAAACTCTTCTAATACCAAGGGCCATCTTACACAAAATGTTCACATTACTCTTATCCCACTGAAAAGAAGACTTTTGCTTCAGGGTGATTTCCTCTTTCATCTAAAATTCCTCTTAAACATTCAGAAGACAGCCTGTTGTGGGAAGATTTTGTGACAGTTTGAATTTGTGGCTCTCATTATTATGACCAAGACAAAGGAAAATTATTCTCATCTATGCATAATCTCCTGTAAATGTTAATATTATGATACATGTCATGATGTTTTTAATTATTACTATAACTATTAAAATATCATGATCAAATAGCTACTGTGTATGAAGCTTACTGTCAGAACTTCATCGGACCCAATTTCATCACCACCGTAGACAAAAAGCTCACCCCCACTACTATTCAAAGGTCCATTGTCACGCCAGTGTAGAACAATAATAGGAAGCCTTCTATCTGCAGATGATAATTGAAGCTTGACAACATTATTTGACATTTTTTTATCTTCTTGATGATCTATTGGAGAGTCAGCAGTTGATAAATCCCACAACATTATATCACCATCTACATAACCAACGACGACAACAGATCCATCTTTAGATGCCCAAGAAACAGAGCTTATCTCCTTATCTTCTTCTTCAAGCTCTAATTTATCATCAGAATGTTCATCCTTAGGATCACTTGAATAACAAGCCACTTTCTTTGTCTTCAATTCGATGTTCTTGTGGCCTCTGGTGAGAACAATTCGATCTTCTGAAGCATCCCAGAGTACCATCATACCATTCTCATATGCAACCAACAGTCTACAAAATGATTATTTCAATTAAATCAACCAAAAACAGTAACAAATGACACATGTCATATAAAAGCTCAACAACTACTTGGTTTCAAAAAATTCTTTTGTTTTCATTTCTATTTTTCATTTTTAATCACAAAAATATAACCTCGTTTTTACTTTGTTTCCTAGTTTCAAAGTTTTGTCCATTGTTTTTGCTGTTTGTTGATACAAAACTTTGAAAATTCAAAATTGGAAATAAAGTAAAAACAATGTGACATTTTCTTTAATTAAAATTGAAAACACACACACCCTTAGTACTTTGATAGGAAACGTTTTATTTGCATAATATGTATAATAGTGCAACTTTGATATTTATTCTTTGATATTAAACTAGTCCTAAATTAATTGAAATATTCTCCATGTCTTAACTGCAAATGTTTAGCATAAATCTACAATAGAACAAAAGTAGACATTGGATTGGATGGTTTAATTTACACAGTAATGTGTAAACCATCTATGGGAAAGACAGTCGAGTTTATTATATGGTGTTTCAGACAAAAATTTCAATGTAAGAATTTAGATGAATGTTCAATCAACTTTTCAAACCTTGATCCCACAGGATTATGCCAAACTAGCGTTTTCCGTGTAGAATCATTCTATACAAATATCACAACCTAACAAGGGCTTTCCAAATTTGCTGTCCAACTATAACACTAAAAGTATGGCTTCTCATTTAAATTTACAAGAAAAAAAGAACGGAATAACATACCATGTATGTTAGCCCATTTAACCAATTTATTTTTTTGCTGTCCAACCCTAAAACTAAAAGTCTGGTGTCTTATTTAATTTAATAAGAAAAAAAGTTTGGAATAACATGACCTGTATGTTAATCCATTTAACCAATTTATATCTTGACCAATTACAATTTCCTCATTAGGTTTAGCAATTTTTTTTTTAATCCAAATAATTTTGACTTCATTGCACTTTTGATCTCTCTAATTTTGATCATATGCTATTTATTCTTTTCGACCAAAAATCCTTAGGAAAGACCAACTAGCTTAGCCATGGAGATCCAAAATTAACTAAAATCAATGCCTAAGTTTCTTCATATATTAATAGGAAATCAATAAGAAAACTGCCAAGTTTGTTCTTATCTTGCCTCTTCCCATCTGAACAAGGTTGAAGGAGAACTCTGACAACTGAAACATGATCAAGTGACAGTCCAACTGCTTCTGCAAAGGTGGGCAACATTTGAATCAAGATAGATGTTAAAGTTTGAGAAACTATATGATTTCTCAAAGTTAAAGAAAAAAAACTAGATATGGACAATTTGCTTATGGCACATATATCTTGTAGGAACTTATTTTACATTTATGGTATGCCATTATTCTAACAAAAATCTTCTCTAGAATGGAAATTTATTGAACATGATCACAAGTTTTCATAAATTAATTAGTAAAAATCTATTGCAATTTACAGAGCATTAATATGGTGCATGAAAATAAGTAACTAATTAGAAATTTAGAATATGTATTTTTACACAAATTCAGGAGTAATTATAATCCTGAACTTATAATCTCTCTGAATGACATGCGTCACTCATGTCAAGAAAGTTGAAGATGATAGAGTTCAAAGTATTATTTTATTATTCCTTGACTGTGCAACTTCCTAGGTGCATCGGTAGAACTCCTAGTCAAATACAAGTTCCTAGTATTTGAATGTAATTATTGTAACCTCGTTATAAATAGAAGATGTGTGATCTTGTTTGAGACACACAAGAAACACATAAATTTACTCATATTTTTACATGGTATCAGAGCAGCTTTTGATTTTGTGACTGTCTTTGTGCTTCACTACCGCCATCGGCGGCGATTTTTGCCGCCGGCAGCACCACCATTCAATCTTATAATCTTTTGCAACAAACAATTGTCCATCATCGTCAACTCTGGTGGCCCTTTCGCTGTCTTCTCTGCATTTTCCAGCTGCGCCATAACCAGCGTCTTCCATAGTTTTGTGCTTGTTTACACTGTTACGGTTGTGCCAACACCAGTTGCACCTTTTCCAGTGCGACCTACTGCCTAAAACCACCATAGACCGTTGCGCAATCCTTAGGCGAGCACGACGATGCTTTTCTCGTCGCCAACAACCACCACATGCGCCTCCAACTTTTGGTGAACCATGGAAATGGGTCATACCATGCTACTTCGTAATAATGTACCTCCTCATTTTTGGGGAGATGTAATTCTCATAGCTTGCTACTTAATCAAATGCATGCCTTCCTCTGTACTTGAAAACAAGGTACCACATACTATTTTGTTTCCTCAACAACATCTTTATACTCTACCACTCTACATCTTTGAGTGCACATGTTTTGTTCATGACCTGACTTCAGGGAAAGATAAGTTGGCTACAAAATCCCTTAGTGTCTTTTTCTTGGCTACTCTCATTTGCAGAAAGGTTATCGATGCTATTCCTGATCGTCGACGGTACTTTGTCTCTGCCGATGTCAGTTTCTTTGAGATTCGCCCTCTCTTTCTCTCTACTGCAGAAGAGTTCAACGATTTTGGTCAATCACAATCCTTCTCTCTCGAGGTCCTTAATCTCCCCATTGAACCCACCCCTATCTCTATTCCCACCCCTGTCTCTAGCACCATCCTACACACCTACCAACGGAGGCCCCGTCCGCCACTCGCTCCTCAAGACTCATCTCACACTCTACCTGACTTTCACTCTCCGCATCCTATACAACAAAGCTACTCATTACTCTGCGTAAAGATAACAGGTCATCTTGAAATTCTAATCATATTTATGCTTATCATTTGAATTATAATCAATTATCTACATCCTGTTATGTTTTTGTGGCTTCCTTGGATTTTGTGTCTATTCCAAAAAATACAGGTGAAGCTATGTTTGATCCTGGCTAACGACATGCAATGATAGATTAAATGATTGCTTTCCCTCCAATGGGACATGGGATTTGGTACCTTTACCTGATAGCTAAACCACAGTGGGCTGTCACTGAGTCTATATAGTCATAGTTGGGTTTGATGGAAATATTGATAGCTTAAAAGTTCGTCTTGTGGTAAAAGGACACACACAAATCTTCGGCCTTAACTATAGGGATACCTTTTCTCCGATTGCCAAAATCGCATCCGTCCGACTTTTTCTTGCCATAGCTGTTATTAATCACTGGCCTCTCCGTTAATTAGACATAAAAAATGTCTTCTTGCACGGTGAGTTACAAGAGAGGTGTATATGGCACAACCATCAGGCTTCACTGGTAGTAGTACCTCTCACTTGGTATGTCAATCTCTACATGGCCTGAAACAATCTCCCCATGCTTGGTTTGGGAGGTTTAGCCCCGTGCTCCAGGAGTATTGTATGACTAGATGTGAAGCTGATTACTCTATTTTCTTCTTGTTCTCTTCACCAACCACTTGCATCTACCTGTTTGTCTATGTTGATGACATCATCACAGGTAACGACCAGGTTGACATTCATCAATTCAAACAATCTTTGTCTCCACTTTTAGACTAAATAAAGATTTGGGTCCGCTAAAATATTTTTTGAGGATTGATGTTGCTCAGTCTAAGACAGGGATAGCAATTACTCAGCAGAATATGCCCTTGATATACTTGAAGAAACATGCATGCTTGATTGTCGCCCGCGTGATACTCCTATGGATCCCAATGTCAAGCTACCAAGTCAAGGGGAGCCATTGGAAGACCCTAGTAGATATCAACAACTTTTTGGCAAACTTAATTATCTTATAGTAACTAGACCCACATTTGTTGTAAGTGTGGTCAATCAATTTCTAAATGCTCCATGTGATAGTCACCGAAATGTTGTGATTCATATTCTTAGGTATAACAAGAATACATCAGGCAAAGGATTACTTTATGAAGACAACAGTAACACCGAAATTGTTGGCTACCCTGATGCTAATTGGATAGGGTCACCATCAGATAGAAGATCCATTTATGGGTATTGTGTCTTTGTTGGAGGTAATTTGATATTATGGCGGAGCAAGAAGCAAAACATAGTCACAAGATCGAGTGCAGAAGCATAGTATCGTGCTATGGCTGCAACGGCTTGTGAACTGACATGGCTAAAACAATTACTCAAGCAACTCAAGCTAGGAGATGTCAATGTAATGAAACTAATTTGTGATAACCAAGTTGCAGTTCATATTGCTTCCAATCCAGTCTTCCATAAGAGAACAAAGCACATAGAGATCGACTGTCATTTTGTAAGAGACAAAGTTCTTTCAGGAGAAATCACAACTAATTTTGTTGGTTCAAATGATCAATTGGTTGACATATTCACTAAGTCACTTAGGGGTCCTCGAGTTGAATCTATATGTAACGAGTTTGGTGCATATGATATGTATGCTCCAGCTTGAGGAGGAGTGTTAGAATTCAAAGTATAATTTTATTATTCCTTGACTCTACAACTTCCTAGGTTCATTGGTAGAACTCCTAGTCAAATACAAGTTCCTAGTATTTGAATGTAATTATTGAAACCTCATTATAAATAGAAGATGTGTGATCTTGTTTGAGACACACAAAATACACATAAATTTACTCATATTTTTACAAGACATTAAACAAGACAAGCAATAGCTACACTTCTCTAATCCAAAAACATGAGGTCATTTCAAAATCTGTGGTTAGAACGTTACTATCTATCAGGCATCAAAAGAAAACTTTCTTACATCTTAATGAAAGATTTGGATGAGAAAGTATCTCACCCCATACCAAACTCAAGCCAAAGGAAAATGTAAATACTCATTAAACCAAACATTTTGGCCGGTGCAAAATTAAAAGTCCCGTTTCCAACTCAAATATGGTATAAATGAGCTATAAGAATGAGTACTTACCTGATATAACATTTGTGGGGACATAGTAAGGTAAAATTTTAACTTTTCTGTCTTGCGAATCAAACTTTAACACATACACTAACCCATGCTCAGTTCCAACTAACCTGGATCACATCAACAGGGCAAAAATGTTATACTCATTTGTAAAGATTTCTTTTGAAACAGTGGATTGTAATGCAAGTTCTTAATCATTTGAACAAGTACTTTACATGTAACTGGTGCCGAAAATAATAGAGAAAGAAGTTATGATGGATTCCCATTGCAAAGCAGAAGCAACTTGCCTGTTTCTCAAATCCCAAACCTGCCATTATCATAAACATATTGAACTGCTAAGTAAATGAAACATAGGAAAGGGAGAGAGGTGTGTGTGTGTGTGTGAGAGAGAGAGAGAGAGAGATAGAGAGAGAGATAACATAAAGTTAAAAATATTAAAACACAACCCAAGGTAAGATTAAAGCTGATGACTACCAAAATGAAAGAAATAATCACAGGCACATACTGATAGTGCCTGGTCATAGAAAGTTTGAAAGAACTTTAATAGCTTTATAATGTACCTGAACTTCATTATCACTTGAAACGCTAGCAAGAAAACCTTGATTTTCCAAGAACTGAGAGAAATGTGTAAAAAGGTAAGATGCATACATGAAATTCTTCAAAAACATTTCATTTTGACATCTAGAGTTCAATAAATGTAAACTGTTAGATCAATAAACATGCATGAAGATAGACAAACACAAAGACACGGACACTGCCACATTCACATATTACCATATAAATGTGGATGCCAGAGATTGCACACACTCAAAGAACAAACAAAAAACCTTATTAGGGAAACAATCAATATAAGATTGAATGACTGATAGACATTACACTTTAGATCAAGTTTCAACATGGATCCAGAATTGCAAACCTCTAAATTCTTGAAGGATGTTTGCTTAGGAGAGATCATAATCCCTTCAATATTGTCACCACCAAATACTTTTATCCTACCATCACTACAAGAGTGAAGAAAATGCAAAAGTCAATTCCTAAAGCCACTAAAAATCTAAGTGAGAAGTAACCGTTCTCTCATATCTAAGCTACTCCTCAATCATCACAATAAAGGAACAATGAAACTTTCTAAAAAACACGCGTGCGCACACACACATTTAATGAAGCTAATAAAAATACAGTTTTAAAGGGGGAAAAAAACTCCTTTTATTAGTAACAAAAAAAGAGTACTTAATATTTTATCAGCTAGTTCCAAGAACATTAAACTCATTTATAATGCACAAAACATGTATCAATAATAACATTTTTTTTTACTCAATAATAACATAACAACTAATATAGTAACATTTTTAAATGATGTATCAATATACCTGACCAAACTTAAAAATAGATAGTTATCTGTATGATGTATATTTCACTTCGGTATCAATGGAAATGCGAGTTTCCAAAATTAACAACAACAAATATGGACAGAAAAAAAAAAGCGCGATGTTTCCAACACAAGGCCAATAACAAGCAATTAATAACTCACAGTGTTCCCACTGCCAAAAGACGTTGAACGCGATCAAACGCAAGGATAGTCGCAGTCGATGGAACTCCATAGTGAAGAACAACTCGCGGATTGAAATTAACCGACGAATTACTACTTTGCACCACGTTCTGTTGCTCAACATCGCGCTAAATGTTCAGAAACAAAAATTAGTCTCAGAACTTGTAAATTATATGAAAACACTTAACTCTTCAATAAAATTGAAAAAAAATGAAATAAAAAAGCTAAAAAAAATATCGTTCTTACAACTCGTATCTTCATATGAAAACTCACACCTTAACTCTTCAAAACAAGTAAATAAAAAATTCGTTCCGTAACATTTGTTCGATGAACGACATTGATAACTAACTACAAGAAAAATTCGAACAATTTAGAATCTGTAACGATATAGCATTTAGTTGTGGAAAAATGGAACACGTACCTGGGGAGATTGTTGCGGTGATGATTTCTGAAATAATCTAGAAAACATTGTTGATGAAGATGAAGATGATGTTGCAATTCGAGAGAGTTTTTAGCTTTTTGGAGTTTGTTTCCTCTTTTGGAGAAATTTTGTATTCCGATTTTCTGTTTCTTTGAACTTCAGGTACCGTGTGAATCATCAGTATGATGCGTCATGCTCATGCACGAATGCTCCTTCTGATTTGCTTATTGAAACGGACGGTGATGCAAGGCCTAAAGTGTGGGCTACTTGGCCTGCTTGGTTTTGTTCCGGGCTTCACTGGAGCTTTTGAATTGAGGGTTGCTTTTTGCACCGCGATTTTTTCTCGTACACCAATTTCTCTATGATCAAATTTTGTTAAGTAATTTTCTGATTATCCTTATACATTTTAGAAGTTTAAGGAGGTTCAGATTGTTAAAATTAAACTATAAACTAGTTTATTACTGAAAAGATAGTTGGTGGTTGAAAAAGTTAACCAAGTAACTAATATTTTATAGTTGAAAATTAATATTAAATTAAAATAATTTGATAAATTTAACTGTTATAATTAAAAATAATACAAAAGTGCATATTTATGAGTTAAATAATAGAAAGTAAGTTGTAATTTATAAATAAAAGAAACATATTTTTTTTTATTTAGATCTAAAGGTCAATTTATTTCGTCTAGTTTGTTTAATAGATTAACAATTTTTCTTAGCTATCCCTTTTTAAAAAATAAAAAACAAACTTTTGAATTCACCCTCTTCTTCAAACTATATACTAATACGTCACAACAACAAAACTATTTACTAATATATCAATATCCATTTTCTTTAAGATAGAGAAGTGGCATCCCAATTTTCCAAGGAAATTGATTTTCTTATAAAAAATTTATAATGTGTAGTTGATAGTCGCTTCATTGGTGAAGGATGCAGCCACCTACAACTAATAATTTTATTTTAATTTTCCTTTTATTGTTTTATAAAAAAAATAATAAATAATTAATTAGAAATACCAATTAATAATAAATCATAATAGATAGACTAAAATTATTAATAAAAAAAATACAGTCAAATTATATATTAAGTAGAATTGTGAGAAACATTAATAAGTTTTTTATTATAAATATATGACACAGTCTATATTTTTCTATGTGATTTTTTTTTTTATTACGGCTATTTCAGTTTTAATGTAAATGCTATTTAAATAACTCTTAAATTTTTACATTTTAAGAATTAGTTTTTTTTTTCTATTTTTTCAAAATAAAATAATCAATTATTCTTTATATATAAAAATTCTAAAGTAATTAAAGAAAACATTTCTCTTTCTAGTTAGGGATAAATCTGAAATTAATTTTTGTCTATTTAAAAAAAAATCAATTAATGGTTAAGTTTGGATATTAAAATATGTAAATTTGTTATTGAATTAAGTATACATTAATAACTGTTCATTTTTCTTCCAAAACTCTTTGATCATTTATTTTTCTTCAATATTTATCTCACGATAATAATAGTCTCGATCGGGAAAAACAAAAACTCTCGTCCATTTATCTTTTACGTCATATTATGTTCAAAGTCTTCGCTCTTGAATATTATGTCATGTTTATATAAAAAAAAAATTGAATGCAATATAGTAGTATTAGAATTGAGGTGTTTATTGCTGTAAAATAAATTCATCAAAGAAGGGGGTGTGGTGTGAAAAACACATTTTCCCCACAAAAGGGGTGAAGAGTGCCATCAGCTCACTAAGCACCTATAAAGCCAATATATAAACCATCACTTAGTTGGACATTGGCAGGTCAATCCACATGTATCTATGATCTACTGTATGAGTTTATGTCAGATTATATATATAAATTTTTTTTTACAAAAGTCTATCTAACTAACAAAATTAAGTTATAACAGACATCACTCGTTGCTTATGGTGTAATCTTTTGAAAAATAATTAACTGTAAGATTAATTTTTTTTTTTTTTTGTAATTTATTATATATTGGTGTTAGGTACTCATGCCCCGCATTGATAAATATTTGTTTAAGAAATTCATAAAACTAATTAATTATTTTTAATAATAAAATATTAAAAATGAGATCATATCATATTGAAAATAAAAATTAAACCAACATTTTGGTAAGACATGAATAATTCTCTATCAATTAAATCAACTTTCATAAGCTAAAATTATTCATATGTTTGTAACTAATATATAAGTGTCACTTCAATAATAAGTCTCACATCATCAAAATAGTAAAAAATAAAAAAAATTAAGAATTAATTAATAGAAGATTAAAAAATTGATTTTAGAAAAAGTTAAAAAAATATATGTTTTAAATAAAATAAGAAAATAAAAATACATTTAAGTCTTTATTAAATTTATTAATTTATTTATTTACAACTATTTTTGAAACGATCCTAGTAGATATCATCTTATATTTGCATTAGGACTGTCCTATAAAAATCCTTTAAAAAGTGTAACCCTATATGTAGAAGTTAGTAAGTTCCTATTAGATCTCCAAAATGGTAACTAAACTAATAATTGATTGTATTAAAATATAAATTTGTAAACCAAAATACTTCTTTATATGATGCATGGGCTACATAATACATTCAACAAATGAATGAATGAATGACATTATTATAAATAAATAAAAATCCTAACATGGCTTTATATTGTCTTCCAATACAGACATTATTCATTTAATATATTATCTAATTTTTTCAGGCAATTGAACGAACAATGAAATATTAAATTAGGTAAAATAAATATATAAAGAAAAAACATAGTGGTAGGCAAAGTGGAGGAAAGACAGACCTCGACATACAGTAAGATAAATGTTATTTGTACCAACATTTTTGTTCTCCGAGTCTCATCAATAATTATAAATGGCTACTTATTTCATAAGGCTAATAATTTATAGTGTCTAAACCAGTAATACACATATATACCATTAAAGTAGACTAGTTAAGTATTTCAAGTAATGTTATTATTATTATATAACATTTTTTTTTTGAGATGTTACATTTAGCCTTTCAATTTATAGTTGATAAAGTATATTTCTTTGCTTGTTTTTATTGTCGTTGTTTATATTAAAAAAACTGTTAATTTTAATTTTATCCATCGCTTCCATATTTAATCTACTATAGTACTATTATGATATGTTATATTAGTAAATTAGTTAAACCACTATTTTTTATAAAATAATTCAATTTCAATCTATATTAACCTTGATATATAATTTTATATGATATTGATTAATATATTTACTATTAAACCACTATTTTTATTAACTATATGATATTCCTATATTTCCTTCTTAGATATTTTTCTATATTCATATAATAAAACCTCTCTATTAATAATACAAATGAACAAAGAAAGAGACCTAAAATTTGAGTCATAGTTTTGAGCACAAGTTCATTTTGTTCACGTCATGGCATCTTCAACACACGACCAACATCAACTATTATCAAACCTTCACGGTGGCGCCACGTCAGCACCACCACCAACACCATCAACAAACACCAACAACCTCCTCTCAACTTCCAACGCCGCCGATGCACTCTCACGCCTCCTCCACCGTCTCCCACCCAACCTCTCTCTCCCAACTCGCCATTCCTCTGTATCTTCCACTTCTCCTCCTTCCCTCTCTTTCCCTTCACTAACGCCAAACCTACTCCTCTCTTCTATCTCCAAACTCGGTTACGTTCAACTCACTAATCACTCAGTTTCATCAGAACTCGCTAACTCGGCCGAGTCGGAATCGCTCGAACTATTCAACCTCTCACGTCACCAGAAGGAATCGCTGTTTCCTCAAAATTGGCCTTTCGGTTACGATGGCGGCGACGATGAAGAGGAAACACTCGGTGAGTCGTTCCGGTTTGACCTGTCGTGTTCAACCGAGTCAAACTCGAGCGAGTTAACGCTTTCTTCTCTGCGCGTGTTCGCACGTGCGCTTGAGAAGGTGGGTTTGAATGTAATTGATTTGTTAATGAAGGGTTTGGGGATTGAGAACCCGGTTGGGAATGACCTGGACCGGTTTTGTTCGATTATGTGGGTTTCGGAGTGTTTAACCGGAAATAAACCCGGTTCAGCGGGTGGGTTTTACCCGTTTATAGTTGGATTGCAGTACCAGATTAGGTGCGAGAAACGGTCGTTGTTGTCGGATTCAGGAGGATGGGTTTCTGTGTTGCCACACGTGGACTCTATCTTGGTTACTATTGGTGATATTGCTCAGGTACAATTTTTTCTTCTTTTTAGCTTTGCTTTTTCGTCACTACCTTTCACGAATAATAATTGTATTTAAAAAAAAAAAAATTTAAAGACACGTGCTAATATTTTATTTTACTAATTTTAAATAAATGTCTATTTTAATATTTAAATACTTCATCTATTCGTATTTATAAATAAAAATATTAATAATTTAATCTAAAATTATATTATAAACTAAATATATTTAGAAAAATTCAAGGATGAAATTAATATTTAAAAACGAAAATGATTAATTAAAAATATATTTTTAAATTATTTTAATTACCTTTATGATTTTGGTTATTTGTTAATTTTTGTTGTACTTTGTACTGTCTACTTTTGTATTTAGAAAATTATTTTCTTCGTGTTAGTGGCTTGGTTTGTGGAAAAGGTTTATTGGCAGTGTCAGTTTAGTTTGTCAGATTAGAATTATTATTTATTTGACCAAAAGAATACATAGTTATTTATGATTTGTAATTGTAAGTACCCTTTTGCCCCTTAGGTGCATGTATTGTTCAATTTTGAAACTCCGTAGTTTGAACAAACCTGAAATTTTGCGTTATTTAAATATATAAATAAACATGTTTTCCTGAATTAGGGATTATTAATTATCTGAATGAGTCATCTTTTTAGCTGTTGAGCCACGTGATAAATGAGATATGCTATTTTGGTGGCGTCGTTTTGTTTATTTTCTAGAATGATGATAGTTAACTTTAAACTAAGATATTTTTAAACAATTCATTATTATTATTATTATTATTATTATTATTATTATTCAGCATTATTATTCTAATGTTGGGTTGTTTGAGCCCACAAATTATTTTTAGCTGGTTGTCATAAGGTAGTTTATAAAAATATATTATAGTTAATCATATGAGATCTTTTATCAAAAAATAATTAACTTACATATAAACACTCATACAATAAATATTTAGATAAACACTTATACCATAAATATTTAAACAAACTGTTTATTCAATCAGATTATAAAAAAATAATATAATTAAGTTGGATCCCTTTCGTGCCAAGTGAGGCCAGGAAGAAATTTAATTAATGTAGTGCAAGTGTTTTAGATGATTCGTGATGTTAATTCCCTTATTTTTAATAAATCTAGAAATCTAATGGTCTAATTTTTAAAATTTCAGAAAAAGTTTCCCTTCATTGAACTTGATGCTGTTTTCTTTTACACTTGGAGGCTTGTTTGTGCTCATGTGTCAAGTTAAACAATGAGCTACCAAATTATAGGATTGTGTAATAATACAACGTGGATACAATCTTTTTTTCATATCATAAAAGTATTATTTTAAAAAATAAAATATAAAACCCTAAAAAATAATAGATTTCACAAGAAATACATTGCCACATCAGTAAATAACTTGTAAGTTTATTATTCAATTTCAACACGACACTTCACCAAAAATAAATCTAGAGTTTAGTTGGAGCGAAAATTACAAAAAATTAAATACTATATATTTTTAAATTTAGAAAATGAACTATCAAAATCGTGAATGAACAAAAATAAAAAATCAAAATTGCATCTAAACATTTTTTAATAGCACGTCGAATTAATTAATCATTCTAGGATCACTAATTGTCTATTGATATGTTTGTTAACCAAACTAAGAATGAAATATGAAAGTGTAGGTGTGGAGCAATGGTAAGCTAAAGAAAGTGAGAGGAAGACCAATTGCAACATTGGGAGATGAAAATGATTCACGTTGCATAACAATGTCATTGTTGATAACTCTTCCTACAGAGAGCATTGTAGCTCCTCTTCTTCCTAAAGTTGAAGATAATAAAGAAGAAAAAGAAATCAACATTAATGATGGTGAAGTCCAAGATAGTATGTTCAACTCTATTGATTTTGAGGATTATGCTTGGAGAGTTTATCATGAACGTCTCTTATTCAAGGATCCATTGGATAGGTATCGTGTTACTCAAAATTAGCTGTTGTTGTTATTTTAATTTATTTTAAAAAAAGACATTGTTATTTTATTCTTTCTAACTAAATGTGAGTTTTTGTTTTTTTGTGAGATTTATTAATGTTAGTCCTATAAGCTTTTAATTTTGAATGATGGAAGTGGGGAAATTGGAATTGAAAGGACTATTATATAGTGAGTTGTATATGCTTCATTTATTGATTTGATTGATTTTGAAGGGCTTGAGAACATGATCACTGATTTTGTATCAATTATTACTCTAGGAAGTGTGGCTTCAATTATCTCTTTTAATGAAATTTATCAATCACTCTTTTTTACATGTTTCATTATTTAAAAAGAAAAATTAAGATAAAGTAATCGTGTCCCATTGGAATATGTTTCATTCTAATAAGTATCATTCATTGGTTTTCATTTTAGGCTTGTTGAGTAGAAAAAAATATTATATTTCGTAGTTTAAAATATAGACAAATTATATTTTATTTATGTTATTGTTTCTAAAGTGTAGTTTAAAAAATTGAACGGAAGCATTCAAAAGAGTTCAAAGGAGGTTGAATAATGCATCTGGCATAATACATACAACGTTTATTCAAAAAATACCTCCCAATTAGTTCAGATTTTAGTTATTCATAATCATTTTTGTCACCGTAAACAAAGTTTATTTATAAAAAATTAAATGAAGAAAAATGATAGTGAAACATGTATGAAAACCAAATATAATCTCTATAATAAATTGGGTTAGGTGGTGAAATTTAATGCAACAACATAATCAAGAAACTAAAAAAAAATGCAATGAATGAACAGCAACAAAACCCCAAAGTCACCAATCCAACAAATTACAATTGCAGCCAAGAAATCATATGATTATTCGAGAAGGTTAATACCACGTCATCATAGCTGATTTTTTTGTCTTTCTTCACTGTATTTTCCGCTGTAAATAATAACATCATTATTTACAACTATTAACTTCAAATGTTAAGTTGCGTAATTTCTTTAGCCTAATATTTAGGAAACTAAATATATACAATTAAGAACACGTCCACTTTTCCTATAATACGAAACAGATCAGTTTTAACACAATTATCAAATATTTGATATACTTTTATTTATACATACTTAATTATATATATATATATATATATATATATATATATATATTAATTTTCAAAGTTCCGCTGGGATAGCCGATTAGAATTTAAATTCAAATTTTTTAGATTTTTTTTTTAATTAAAATTTATAAATCATTTTAGTTCAATTTTTTATTATAATATTAACAATTGATTTATCGATATTTAATAATTTTTTTAATTAAAATGAATTGTTCATCTGAGTCCGTTTATATTATTATTATTATTATTATTATTATTATTATTATTATTATTATTATTATTATTATTGTTTTGATGAAACTTCAATCAATTATTAAAGATTAGGTGACATAGTCCATATAATTTATTTATCTAAAGGGTCGTTAATACTTTATGGATCAATTGGGGTTTTTGGCTTTAACCCAGTGAGTGATGTTGCCATTTAGCTAATATGATGTATACATGTGAAAGTGAATTACCTAGATCTTTGGCTTTGATGCTTTCAGAAGTTTGCCTTTAGAAGTAAGTAAAATGAGCTGCTTAATTATATATAAATGTTTCTCTTAAATGCAAAGCTTTGCCAACAAACTAATTGTCGAACCAATTTGTTAAAAGAATGAATGTTTTTGTATTACAAGTGCAACAATTGATTCAAACGGTATTAATCAATTGAGAACTGTATTTTTGTCATTTTCATTTTGCCATTTTCATCCAAGGCTAAATTAAAAAAAATTCACCTTGATCTTGAACTATATATAGATTCGTTGGAAATGTGTAAAATATTAGAACTTGTATGGGGTTCAAGATATAATAAAAACATAATAAAATATAGAACTAGATAAAATTAAGTGACACATTTTATTTTCAATAAAATATTAATTATGTTTTTTTAATTATGTTCTCAAATTAATAATATATGCAACACTCTCAATTAATATGTTTTTCTTCAAAAAAAATGGTAATTTAATAAATATATAATTATCTCTCTTCTATTTATATTTTTTTTCTTCTTCTTAATCTATCATAAGTAGACAATTTGATTAATTAATTGCGTGATTGGAGGAACTATTATTTTTTTAAATATTAAAACATGTAATTTTTTTTATTAATATAGAAATGAAAGTCACAGTTCACAATTAAGATAAGAAACTGAGAACAAAGGATTCAGACCCTTCATGAAGTGCCCTACATATAACTAAACACAAACATTTGTTAAGGTTTTTTTATAATTAGTTGACCCAAAAAGACTTATATATTGAAATAAAAACATTGCAGTTGGAGTGGGCTTCTCTACACAACACTTTACTCTGAGCATCAAGAATAGCTTCCTTACAATCCGAAACTGAAACTGTAAGACAGCAACATTGTGTCCACCAAAGTGTCTCAAAACTAACCACCAAACTCTTTCACATGACTGAGACTACTACCAACTTTGAAAGCTTTGAGGTCACTCCTTAATTTGTATCCCTCTCCCTAACGTATTGATCCAACTTTGAAAGTGGTTGCATTGCCAACAGATCAAGGGGAATGACTAATACTAAAATAATATAACATTTTGTATAAAATATAAAATATAGCAAAATGACCATGTAAGCCATTTGACTAACAAAATTAGCAATAATTTGTTTTATATTAATGTTATAAATACGAAGAATCCACCGTAATTTATAGTAATTTATCTCTGTCAAAAAATTTGTTGGACACAAAAGGTGAACTTTTTCATCTAAATTGAAACAAGCAAAAAAAAAAATTGAATAGAATATTTGGCCATTTATTTAAAGTATATGTATCTTTTACCTAATCAATCCATGTTAGTAAATTATCATAATTTACATAAATATAAATTTTACACAAAATGTAAACACTAAATGAATTCAAATCTTAAATTCAAAACAAAAGTTTCATAAATACAAGTCAATTAGTAATTGACAAATATGAATAATATGTAGAAGTATGTGTTGAAATTCAGGATTCTCTATTTTTTTCATATTTAAAACAGACGAGTTTAACCAGTAGACTATTGAAGAAAAAAAATTCAAAACCAATAAATTGGGCAAGATTCCAGTTATCTTTTAATTTAATTGTGGTCCTAATAATATTCCATGGTGGGATCTCGGTACATGATTTCTTCATATATTTAACTCCAACGTATGAATAAAATCCGCCACAAAATAGTGGAGCTTAATAAAAATTGAGAAAGACAACCATTCATCCACCAATAAGTAAGTAATAAACCTTCTTCTATATTCTTGACAACATCATTTCACCAAACCCCAATTAAACAAACACAACCTAATACTCAAATTCAAGTATTTCTTTTTCTTCCAATGTCTCTCACATCTTTCTCTATATTTCTACCTCTCTTCTCTTCTTCTTTGCTCACTGATTATTATTTTTCTGATTATTATTATTTTCTCTCTCTGTCTCTGTCTCTCTCTTTTTTCTTTTTCTACCATGCAGCCACTTCGCCGCAAGACACCTCTTTTCAACTCAGAAATAGGGGCAATGAAGGGTCGCAAAAACAGCAATCTTTCCATTTTTGTAGTTGTTTTCTCCATTTTCCTCTTTGGGATCTTCATGTACAACGAGGATGTTAAATCCATAGCTGAATTCCCATTTTCAAGGCCAAAAGCTCAAAAAGTTGAGTCTTTTCCGAAAGATGATAAAAGGGTTGAAGAAGACACTGTCACTGTTATTCAAAGGGATGATAATACCGAGAAAGATGTTAAAGAAGAAGACACTGTTACTATCATGGCTTCAAAGAATTCAAGAACCCAACTTGAGAAAAGTGATGATGATGGTGAAGATTCTGATGAACAGCAAGAACATGTTGAGTTGAAAAAGATTGTGATGACAGAGAAAGAGGAAAAGATTGAATTGTTAGATAAGGAGGAAGAAGAAGAGGAAGATGAAGAAGAAGTTGAGTTGCCACCAAAAGATTGTGACTTGTTCAACGGTGAATGGGTTTTAGATAATGTGTCGCATCCTTTGTATAAAGAAGATGAATGTGAATTTCTCACTTCTCAAGTTACATGTTTGAAGAATGGAAGACGTGATTCTTTGTATCAGAATTGGAAATGGCAGCCTAGAGATTGCTCTCTACCAAAGTATGCGAATTGATTTTTTTTTCTCTTTCTTTGAATTTTCCCATTTTTGTTGATGAATAGTATTTTATTCTTAATGATTGAATTTTTGTGTAAAGGTTCAAGCCAAGATTGTTGTTTAAGAAGATTAGAGGTAAGAGGCTTATGTTTGTTGGAGACTCTCTGAACAGAAACCAGTGGGAATCAATGGTCTGTATGGTTCAGTCGGTTGTTCCTTCGGATAAGAAGACATGGTACAAGACTGGTTCTCTTGCCATCTTAAAAATTGAGGTTTGTCATTTTTTTTTATTTGGGTATTCAATTTGGGTGATTAATTTATTTCCTCATAAAAAATCATCATACTTTACTATAATTCTTCAGAATATTAAAAATTGATTTGCAACTGTTATTATTTTAAACCGACGTGCAACTGCAAAGTCTAATTTCTCGAACAGGGTAGAATGCTATGCAACTGTTTTTTAAAACTTATATGCTAGCCATCTTGATCATGATCATTTCTTTTTTGACAGTATCTTGATCATCATAAGTTATTATAGTTGGCCATAATTATTAATCACAAGCATAACATTTATACTAGTACATGAATGCCAAAGTTCCATTCATCTTCATGAGCTAGAATCATTAAAAACCTGTAATGATAAACATTTATAGAGTGGACCACTGAACTTGATGACCATATGGGATTGTTTAAATACAAGTCACCTCTTTAATTTGCCTTTGTCAGAAAGATCTGGCTTTCAACGGATGGAGACAATATATATTGGTAGTTAAGAAAGGACATGTTGTGTCAGTGATAACATGGAACTATTCAATGTTGCTTAGGATACACTCTTGTTGTTGTCTATGCAGGAGCCAGAGCACATTACTACAATAGAATTCTACTGGGCACCATTCCTTGTAGAGTCAAATTCAGATGATCCAAATATGCACAGCATATTGAACCGTATAATCATGCCTGAATCAATTGAAAAGCATGGTGTGAATTGGAAAAATGTGGACTACCTTATCTTTAACACATACATATGGTGGATGAACACTTTCAATATGAAAGTCTTGTAAGCACTTGATCCACTCTACTCAATTTCTTACGAACTAACTCTTCTAAAGTGAGTAGTTAGTAAAGTAAAAAAATCATAAGACAATAATTTAATTATTTATGATTTGTTTTACATGTGCACGTAACATTTTTTAATTTATTTCTAAAGTGAGTTGTTCACTTTGAGTAGTTTGGTCTATTTCTTTCCTCATTTAATCTTTCGTAATTTTGAAGCAAATTTATGGAACTAACATGGATGTGTTTGATGCAATAGACGAGGATCATTTGATGAAGGGTCCACAGAATACGATGAAGTCCCTAGGCCAATAGCTTATGAGAGAGTCTTGAGAACATGGTCAAATTGGGTGGATAACAACATCGACCCAAATAAAACCAAAGTTTACTTCACCAGCACTTCTCCTCTTCATATCAAGTAAATGACCATGTCTCATTTTCTGCTTTTTAATGTTTGAAAAGTGATTTGGGATCAATAAACAAACATTGATCTTGTCAATATGAAAAATGATGCATACACAATGTATTATATTATACAGATAAAGACTGAGAGATTGATATTAAATTTCTTAACATATACTTCCGCCTCTAAGTTACTACTTCGTTCCCTAAAATATACTGACTCCATGAAAAAATTTACAAGAATTAATAAAGTTGATAGATGTATTAATTTTTTTGACAATAGATATTGTTTTTATGTTTACCTTTAAAAAGATACAATTAGTTAATGTTAATATAATAATATTTGTTATTAGTTGCAGAAAAAGATGTACATTAATTAATTAAGAGTATGTTAATAAAAAAAATTATTAATATAGTTAAAAATTAGATTTGAAATCAACATTAAGAATTAATCATTTGATTTTATAGGAGTGAGGATTGGAACAACCCAGATGGTATAAAATGTGCTAAAGAAACCACTCCGGTTCTCAATATGTCAACCCCCTTGGATGTTGGCACAGATCGTCGCCTATTTGTCATTTCTAACAATGTGACAAAATCAATGAAAGTGCCAGTTTACTTCCTTAACATCACAACTATGTCAGAGTATAGAAAAGATGCACATACTTCTGTTCACACCATACGTCAAGGGAAGATGCTAACACCTGAACAACAAGCTGACCCAACTACTTATGCAGATTGTATTCATTGGTGTTTACCGGGATTACCTGATATTTGGAATGAGTTTCTTTATACTAATATCATCTCTCAATCTTGACCAACAACGTACAGATATCTTCATACACAATACCTTTTTCTTTTTTTACTTAAATTGTTATTATTTCTCCTTTTACTGAAGAAGAAAGTTTGCCCTTTTTTTCACTTCCACGCCTTAACTTTTGTTGTGTCTGTCAGGTTTTGTAATTTTGAGGCACTTTTTATTAGGTTTTTTAGGAGTTGGGCAATTTTTTTTGTTACCCCTTTACTTCTCCTCATGTTTATTTGTTAAGCCAATTTAGCTGAGAATGGAAGCACAGCAAGAACATAAATTGTACAATGAATCCTTGTTCCTTGAATGAAGAAACAATAAAGCACGAAGGTTTTGTTTAGTTTACCTTTGAAGTTCCATTGTTTCTAGTTTATTTATTTATTTTTATTAACATTGTTTCTAGTATTAAATAGGTGCATGTAATTACAATGATATTTCCTGAGCAAATGGAAAATAATCTGTTTAAATAGTATATTTTGATATTGCAGAAAATACCTCTAATTTTGGTTCCATCATCATAGATGGCCGAGCAGGAGGGTACCACAAATATAGACCAAATAAAACCCTGCTGATGATAAAATTCAATATAGCTAAATATTAGTATTATATAAGAAAACGGAGGGATATGTATATAAGAGCTTGGCAAATACCTGTTGGTTAATATTACTTAATGTGTATAATTGTTGAATCTGATTACGAAAATGAAAAAATGAAAAATGCAACGTAACCAAAATTTGTAGATATGAAACCTGTCTAAAATATCATAATTCTATATTTATACAGAATTTACTTCCCTCCCTAAATATTAACCCCTACTGCAAATGACTAAAATATCATTTGTGTATTGATGTATTCAACAACGACTTTTCATATTTTAAGACATTAATAATATTAATTAGGGTTATGTTTGAAAATAAATAAATATATCTGATAAATTGAAAAAAGTTTTATATTA
Organism: Cicer judaicum; assembly: GCA_037974835.1. Lineage (NCBI taxonomy): Eukaryota > Viridiplantae > Streptophyta > Magnoliopsida > Fabales > Fabaceae > Cicer > Cicer judaicum. The sequence continues at coordinate 1,251,223 of JBBPBS010000247.1, forward strand.
AGGGACAATTATTGATGCTTAAAATAACTTCAACATTGTTACACGACTTGATAGGTAACTTTATATGTTACTACTTAGTGTAACAGACTATGGTCTTACCCGTAAATGCATTTTTTGAACACGTTAGCAAATATTGAACAAAAGTAAACTACAAACATTGTATATAAATATTAAACCATATAATAAATACTATAATACTATAATACTAAAATACACACTTGCAAACCCATTTGCAACTCTACTCATGGGCTCATATTCAATTATCATCTTCAGTACCATAATCAACATAAGACTACATCTGTATATATACACATTTGCACTGTCTCCAGGGGCATACTCTCAAATCTTAATGCCAATTTGGTTTGCGCAACAAGTAGGAAAGGGGATAAACTCATCAGTAAAAACACTGACAAGCCCAGCCAGTGATGAGAAGACTTGCACATAAAATATTTGTAAAATTAACAATTTAAAGCTGAACCACAATCAGGTCAAACATCTATCGATCTCCCTGATAACATTGATATGAGTTCTTGGTAAAGACAGGCGCAACAAGGGAATGGAAGAGGATGACGTGAGCTTAGGTTTGACTCTATCAATAGCTCTCCTGATTATGGACGAAGCAGGTACATTAAACCACTGAAGAAACCAAGAAAGAAGAATCGAACGTTTATCTTGTGAGTCCCCATCAGGCCATTTACCCAATTTCAAATATGTATGAAAGTCGTCCTTCAATTCCTGAGAATTATTAAGAAGCTCTTCCACCTGCTTCCTAAGAGAACCAACAAACGTTGATTGTATGATTCCTCCCTTCGTAGCAGATAATTTTCCAGTCATCAGTGCCTCGATGTAAGTTAGCGCAAGCTGCAAGAATATACAACTAGCATTAAGTCTGAAACATTCTAATAAACAGTCAAATGTTCACAGCCCTATCCCCTTAGAGGAGGCAGTTTCTAGGATATGGTCTAAGACACTCTGAATGAAATAAAAAACAAATGTTCACGAGACTTCACAGACATTTCAAGTAATTCTAATTATAATTTTTCAACTTTTAATTTCTATCTTTTGAATTTCATATCAATAACGTCTCATGCCAACTTTTAAAACTATTAGTTTTCGATTTGGGTTTTTATCAATTTAATACTAATCCTATATGCTGCGTTAATGACAAGTTGTTTTCTAATATTTGTAAAATTAGTTGTATTGTGTTGATATCTTATTATTGTATACATGTCGAGCAACATACTCATGCTTTATATGACCACCAAACCACAACCACAGCTAAACAAATCTTACCATAGTGTCAATGCTCACCCACTGCCAGATGCTCAAAAGAGGGAACGAGCAAGATTGATTTGATTTGAAGGTTAGATAACAAATAGATCTACAAAATGTGCATGCTCACCCTATTACCATGACTGATTTTAATTGATATCTATATTATGTAGCAATGGAGTTTGCCACGGAGCAATCTAAGATCAAATGTGACCAATGGCTTGTCTAGTTGTCTATCTAGCCATCCTTAAGCCTCACTAAGTCTTAACCATAAAAGCTTATTCAAGAGACCAATGAGAAAAGCCCAGTATGACCAAATCAGAGGTGATCACTAATGGTTAAAAAAGCAGCAAAATGCAAAAAATAGTTGAGACAGATTATCACTCAAAAGGAAAGAGCAATTATAAAGATTTAGTGTGAATGTCACCTCAAAACCAGATATAGAGAGTGAGTCACCAGAAACAATGGCACCAGTAGTAATTTGATTGACCATTGTTTCAACTGTAGTGTACAATGACAAATATACCTGAATATATATATATATTTGCGTCAATAGATGTACTATGAGAATATTCCATATTAAAAAAATGTAGTAACAACTTATTATCTAATAACCACAAGCCCACAACTAGCACAACCAATATATATATATATATATAGAAGACAGATTAACTTTATTTCCTAAGTTTGGATGAAGATGGGTTGAGTAGGTGTCATGAAGGGAAAGATAGGATGAGAAGGGGAAGTGATAAGGGAATAAAATGTAAATTTATTTTATTATATATATTTAGTTATATCAACCAAAAGTTAAAAAAAAATTAATTAATGTTTTTTATTTTTAAAATAATGTAAATGAAATTAAAATTCAGGTGGATTGCAAAAATATTAAAAAGTCCAAGTCATCATGCTACATCAACATAGTTTGAAGACGAAACTTAAATGAGGGACTAAAACTGAAGAATCTGAAATCACAGGGTAGAATTTGAGAAAAAATGACAAGGACAAAAATTGGACCCACCCTATATTGCTAGGTGCAAAAGCAGTATTAACCCTTTAAAAAGTTGTAAATATGAGGCTTTAAATTTGGGTATTATTATTTTTTGAATTTAGAAAATAGAAATTAGCCTTCTAAGTACATTACCTGTAAAAGAGCTGGTCTATCCTTGCTTACACACTCAAATAATACTTGCAAGCAAAATTCCTTGAAATCAACATCAGATCTGCAAGCATGTTTTATTAGTTTATTTAGATATTTCACCTTCTTTACAATATAGAAATGTAATGGCATATGCAATAAATCTGTAACTAGTCATAGCATTTTTGTTTATAATCTATGATCTAAACATTACTTCGAATAACAGAACATTTTGAGAACCTAAAAACACATATTTTGGTGGAAAGTGCTCAATCAGGTATGTCTAGCTAATTATGATGTAAAAGATAGATGAAGGTAATTGAATCTGAATATTTCTTACTCAACAGTAAAAAGGTTTGTATAAGTATTTTTATGCATGACAGATAATATCTAAAAAAAAGGACTGATCCTATCACCTTCCTGAAGCATCACAACAAATCTGATTACAATCAATATCATATCTCAACAAAAGTGAGTGTCTCTCTCCAGAGTACTTTCATCATGCAGCATATTGTAATTGTGACCCTTTAAGGTTTTTTTTAAAGGTTTCAAGTTTAAAGGTTATATGATTGAATGGATTATGAAGGTTTTCTGATATGCCAGCCCGGTTTTTCTCATCATATTTTTGTCAGATGTTTGGATTTTGTAACGAAAACAGTGTTCTACTTACTACTCAGGTTATGTTGTTTCTACTCGCTACTGTAGTTTTAGTTTAGTTAGTATTAACCTAAATCGTTTAGTAAGAATTCTGTTGTAATTGAATCTAACAGAGAAAACACAGAATAACAGAAAATATTGCTCATTTAAATTTTCCCTGAGTTAGGTATCTTTTCCGAATTCTATTTTAGTTTAAGAGTTAGAATAGTTATGTTAGTTGTTTGGTATCCTGTTTAAGAGTTAGAAGAGTTAGGTATCCTGTTTTACTCTGACAAGGCTGGGATGAACTTCATCGGTCGTCACTCTCTAGCAATATCTCTTGACCTCTCTTAGTTGATTGAAAATACAGAATACAGATCCAGAATCAATGTTTTTCCCCATAATCTATCGCCGGATTCTTTAGGTTTCCGAATTTTTACAATCCACTGGCCAACGGTGAGATTCATTTGGAAATAGGTGTTTAACATTTCTGGTGAGCATTGATTTTGTCAAAGTCAATTAAACTAATTCCTGCATTTTTGTTAGGTTTTGGTAAGAAGTAAAATAAAATCGTTTGTCAGTATATTATTTATGTGATCCCATGTTTTATAGGTGAAAAAGATGTGCTCTCTCGACTTCAAAGGTATTTCCATGCTGAGAATCATTGTCTTTGTTGAATATAAAGAGTATTGAGAGACATATGGAATAACTCGTGTGTTACAACTAAACAGTGGAATCTCTTTATATAGACACAAGGTATTAAATAACTCTAATTTACAGTAATGCTAACGGACCAGAATACTTACATACTTACAGCCCATATAATTATTTACATTCTAATATAATATTTAACACTCCCCCTCAAGCTGGAGCATATAAATCAAATGCATCTAGCTTATTACATATATAACTAATTCTAGGACCTTGCAATGACTTTGTAAACACATCTGCTAACTGATCATTGGATTTGACAAAGCTGGTGATGATGTCACCCGATTCAATCTTTTCTTTAACAAAATGGCAGTCAATACTTGGTCCTCTCATGAAAAACAAGATTCGAGACAACGTGCAATGCAATTTGATTATCACATATTAGTGTCATTGTGCTGGTCTCTTCAAATTGAAGTTCTTTCAGTAACTGTTTCAGCCAGATGAGTTCACAGGTTACTAGTGCCATGACCATGTATTCTGCCTCAACGCTGGATCTTGCAACAACATTTTGTTTCTTACTCTTCCAAGATATTAAATTTCCTCCGATGATTACACAATACCCGAAAGTTTATTGTCTATCTATAGGTGAGCCTGTCCAATCGGCATCTGAGTAGCCAATTATCTGAGTATGTCATCTTCTTCATACATGAGACCTTTTCCAGGTACACTTTTGATGTATTTAAGAATTCGAATTACAGCATCCACATGTTCTTGGCAAGGAGAATTTAAGAATTGACTTACCACAATGACAGCAAAGGAAATGTCAGGATGAGTGACTGTGAGATAGTTTAATTTTCCAACCAATCTCCTATATCTTTGGATCCATAGGAGTATCAACTGACTTGGCATTTAGTAGGCCTGTTTCTTCAAGAATATCCATAGCATATTTTCTTTGTGAAATTACAAGACCATCCTTAGATTGAGCTACTTCAATACCCAGAAGATAACGGAGTTTACCAAGGTCTTTAGTCTAAAATTTATCTGAGAGATGTTTTAACTGGAGTATTCCTTGTTGAACACTACCAATTATACCAATGTCATCCACGTAAACAATAAGATAGATGCACCCTTGAGCTGAGCGATGATAAAATACAGAGTGATCGGTTTCACTACGGATCATACCAAATTCTTGTACTACAAAGCTGAATCTGCCAAACCAAGCTCTAAGAGACTGTTTAAGACCATAAAGGGACCTGTGTAGCCGACAAACCTTCACTGTATAAAGCCAACGACACTCGACTAACGACTTCCCATGAGGTAAAGAGACCAATTTCCAAGTACCACTACTTTGTAGAGCACACATCTCATCAAGCATTGCTTCCCTCCACTCAGGGTGGGATAATGTTTCACCTGTAGTTTTAGGAATAGAAACAGAAGACAAAGAGGACAAGCAAGAGTAATGTAAAGGAGAAAGACGATGATAACACAAATCAATATAATGAGGAGATGGATTACGGGTGGTGCGAATATCCTTACGAATAGCAATGGGAAGGTCAGGCTCAGGTGGCAGGGTCGGATCCGGAAGTGGCATTGGAGGAGAGTCTGTAATGGGAGCAGGAACAGGCACAACAGAGGATAAGCGACGACGCTAATATGTTTGTAGTGGTCGTGGAGGTTGGGGGGCAGATTAATGTCCTGATAAGGCTCAGTAGCTATATGGGTAGGTTTAAAATATTGTACAGACTCGAAAAAGGTAACATCGACTGATGTAACGTAGCGGTGTAGTGTGGGAGAATAACAACGGTAGCCCTTTTGGGACCGTTGATAACCGAGAAAGACACACTTGAGTGATCGAGCTGACAATTTGTCAAAACCAGGAGATAAATTGTGAACAAAACATGTGGACCCAAAGACACGAGGTGGTAGTGGGTGAAGAGCAGTTCTATTTTTCATTAAAAATAACCACGTATAACGAGAATAATCATCAATAAAAATAAAAAAAAAAATACTTAAACTCTAAAGTAAACACAGTACGAGAGGGACCCCAAACATCAGAGTGAACTAAAGCAAAAGGAGAGGATATTTTTTTATTGACTCGATTAGGAAAATTACTACGGGTGTGTTTCCCTAACTAACACGATTCACAATGTAAAATAGATAACTTAGACAAGCAAACTAGACACCAGTTTTTGTAGTTTGGTAAGACTTGGGTGTCCTAGCTGAGCATGGATAGTATAGGGGGACTCTGTGGCAGAGGTCATGTGACTCACATCCGACGCCAATCGTCCGTCCCGAATTCCGGTCCTGCAGGGTAACATTATCATTAGTGAAAGTAATAATACAGTTATGAGACCGAGTCAATCGACTAACTGAAAGTAAATTAAAGGGGCATCCAGGTACATAGAGAACAGATACAACTGAGATATAAGGTAGAATGTGGATAGTGCCAACTCCTTGAGACCGGGTTTGAGTACCATTGACAAAAGTTATAATAGGTAAAAAACCAGATGTAGAGAGTGAAGAAAATAGACCTTTATTACCAGTAACATGATCAGACGCACCAGAATCAAGAATCCAAGGGCCGAGGGAAGATGAATGAGAGAGGTAGACAAATGAGTTACCAGTGTGTGCGACCGAAGTAGGAGAACTAGAGTTCGGATGACTCTGAACCCATCGGAGAAAATCTTCATAGTTTGTCGGGGAGCCTAGTGGAGATGGTGTAGTCTGAATAGTGGCAGAAGGATCAAGCTAAGTTGCATTTATCGAAGGCGAAGGCTTGCCATGCAACTTCCAACAGCGATCAATAGTGTGTCCAAGCCGATGACAATGCTCACATTTGGGACGAGACTTAGAGTTGGATGGTCCTCCACGAGAACGTTGTTGATTATGTCCCTGAGATGCAATGGCAGCAGTGTCACCCGGAACTGAAATAATAGACTGCTTAACTGGATGTTTTGCTGGTACTCGAGGGAGGATCGCTGAAGTAGTAGACATATCCGGAACAGTAACAGACTCCTAGGGCAGGCCATAAAGTGCAAGAAGCATGAAGAAGGTGTTACTTTGATCCAACTTCTTCTTCTGTTTAACTGAATTACTTGCAGCAGGAGGGAGAAGCTCATTAAAGTCATGAAGTGTACTATGAACGGTGCCAAGATATGCAGAAATAGAGCCCTCGAGTGACTTCGGAGTAATGATGTTCACCAAGCGGTGACAAACTCCATAGAGACGTGTGTCGTTAGTATAGAGTGTCTTTGCTTGACTCCAAATCGATTCACACGTGAGATGCGAATGGAAAATCGGTTTAATATCTGGATGAAGTGTAGACTTAATGACACTACACAACTGAGCATCAATCTGACTCCATTTGGATGTTTCAGTCACACTCACCTTTTCAAGGTTTTGGGTGAAGTGATGCTCGTAACCTGACCACGTAGCCATAGTTTGATGTCGGCAGCCCAACTATCATAATTAGATCCATTCAATTTTTCAACTGAGAGAGGAGAAGTGATGTAGTTATAGTAAAGATGCTCTTTGTTTCAGACTGAGATGCCATGGCCAGCAAAGATTGTAAGAAAACACGTCGGAACCGGGAAAACATGGGTTGTTTGGATTGGAAGTCGTATATCCGTAACTCAAAACTGAAAACTAAGGACAAATATTGAAGTAGGAGGCCGAGGCGAGTGCGGTGGAAGAAGCGACACCGTGAATGACTGTCGAACGCGCGGTGGTAGTGGGCGGCGCGTGAGGGCGCATAAGCAGGTTTCTGAAGGCGCGACAGAAGGGTTTGGCCGATCTGGGGTGTACGACGCTAATGGAGTGGTCGTTCGTTGAAAAAACTCGTCAGAAACAGTGACGGCAACGACGGTAGAGTGTGAACGGCTGACCAAAAATTGAGGAATCAGCGTATCAATGGCAGAGGGGGGCAAACCGGAGTTGAGAACACGGTTTGCCGAAAAATATTCACCGGAGATAGTGGGTCGACCGGGTAGTTGACAATTAGGGTTGTCTCTAGATACCATGTTGAATATAAAGAGTATTGAGAGACATATGGAATAACCCGTGTGTTTCAACTACACAGCGGAATCTCTTTATATAGACACAGGGTTTTAAATAACCCTAATTTACAGTAATGCTAACGGGCCAGAATACTTACATACTTACAGCCCATATAATTATTTATATTCTAATATAATATTTAACGGTCTTCATGATTTCTTTCTGGTGCTCAGGAAATGGTTGAAGAGAGTCAACATTTCAGATATGCAAATTGTAAAGAGATTGGAAAGCTCTCTGATACTAACTACCTTTCTGGATTTTCCTTTGCTTTTTCTCGTTTTATGTTGTCCTTGCTGAAAATAAGTTAACTTTCATAAAAAAGAAAATACATTGTCTTGAATAAGATAATGGATGTGCAACCGGAATCATTCCACCCTTGCATTTTTTATTTATTTCTGCAGTCCGAAGGCTCCCTACATGCATATGAAAGGTGTACTTGGATTTCTTCCCATGACAATCATTTCATTATTATTTATTGAAAGGAGTCTCCGACTAATTATTAATTATCAAGAAAAAAAATTAATAAACATTTTCACAATCAGACAAAATGAACTTACCTATTCAATTCTACAGATATAATCAAGCAGAACATGGATGCCAAAACATGGGATGAAAAAATAAACTAGATATATGAACTTACCTATTATACCACGCGGGATCACAGCAAAATTGTGCAAATGCAATCAAACTAGGATCAGATGAGAAGGTACCAACCAACTGATCAACAGTGATAGAACCAGATCCACTATGGTTATCTAGGACTGTATCAGATGCTTTTAAACTTGTAAGGCCAAATACCTAGATCCAGCAAAAAGATAAAGTTGGAGTAGAACAATAGTTTAAACTTGTCTACAAATATCAAATACTATGCAATTCCAACCTTGTGCATTGCCCGTGATAGCAGTGACTGGCACCCAATAGGATCGTCAACATATGAACAAGCTCCAACTTTTCTTTTGATAAAAAGAATACCAGAATTAAACGGATTATTCTTGTCGCCAAAATTCCACCAAGGTTTATCTGTTATTAAGTGAATAAATTAGAGTTCTTGTTTAATAAGTATATAATAATTCCAAAAATCTTTAATCAAAATATGATCACATAAACAGAAGAAAAAAAAAGTGCTTACCTTCAGGAGTGAAGTCTATTACTTGAGGCCAGTAGCGAGGCCCACAAACACGTATAGTTTTCAACTGTAACCATCAATACCAAACAAATTAGATCTACAAATGATTTTCTTTAACCCAACAATAAGAAATGTATTATTTTAACATCAATCAAAGTTAATTCATACATAAAGAATTGTGCAAGAAAACAAAGATTAACTAATCAGGAGAAATTGAACTTGAAGTGCTACAAAGACTCTAATCAAAGACTATGCAGACAATCAGACTTACAATAGCTCGTTCTGGCAGAAGGCAAGGAGTGACCTCACAAAAACTTGACTCTGCATAATGCTCAGTTTCTCTGACTGTGACCTCAATGGGAGCATAAACTGGAAGACCTGTGTCAACATCAACAGTTTGAATCCATCGCGCCTCTGTTGCAAGGACATAAAGATGGCGAAATGCCTGCAAAAGAACTTACTTCATGAAACATTATTTTAAAGAGTAAACCATAGAATATTTAGTATTTTATAACAAGGGACAGTATTTTCAGCAATCATTTATACCTGAAGGTGGCATCTGTTATCATTTGGACCCATGGGTAAGCGTGGATATAGAGTAATGAGCAAAGCAGCAATGGAACTGCTGTTGGTGGAAAATGTTCTCATTCCACCACCGAGAAATAAGAAACCAGTAGCTAAGCTGACCTAAAGCACCATGTTTATACAACAAAAAGTTAGAACAGAGACTGAAGAAAACATTTAAGAATAAAGCAGCATTTTTTTAAAAGAAATATTTAAGAATATACATAATTTGGTCTAAATATAGCTTTTCTATACAAGTATATCTCTATAAATTTGAATAAAATTTGTTTTACTAGTAAAAGTGAAGGAAGAATGTATGTAAACTTCAAACTGATTCTCTCATATTACTACCAAAAAGCCCTTCGTCATTTTGATGTTTCAAATTCAACGCACGCACGCATGCATGAGACAAGATACATACACACATATGAATCATAGGCAGATTTTTTGCTCATTAACTCAAGTTCCAAAGTTTGCTTCTTCTAAATAGCCAGATTCTATGTTTAAAATTGTATAATTATGAAAAAGAAAATAAAGAAACAACTTGTAGAACGTACTGCCATCTGAAAACCATAACTTGATTGCCCATCCGCACAATTTCTGCTCCTTAGAAATCTCAACAACCGAAAGGTCTGCAAATGTCCCGACCCAGCCATTACCTGTCATAAATAAGTTTAATCATTGAATTTTATATGTGATCTTAATCCTTAATTACATGAAGGTGAAAGGAAAAGAGAAGCAGATACCACAGATAGGGAAAGAACGATAAGGTGAAGGCATGTCTCCAATGTGCCTCGATCAATATAACGAGATAGTCCTTTTGGAAAAAACTTTCCACTTGTAGGGGAAACAGGCTTGATCTGTGAGACTTGAAAAAATTAGAACCAACTAACAAACAACCATTCAGGAGTTAGGCAGCAAATTTCTTTAGGCTAACCTCATTAAGAAAGTACATAGCAAATTCATAAAGTAATTCCTGCGCATTTCCATTTCTTGTGCCAGCAAAAACGAGTCCTAACATAGTAAAAAAGAACAGGTTTCATGATAAAGACAAAATATCATATCAAATTCACAATCACTGAGTCAATACTAGCAAGGAAGTTAGAAAAAATTGATGAATCCTTAGTTAATAAAATAACATCAGGAACAATGGTAGCAACGAGGATTTAAACAAATACTTTCAGTTGGATGATCACCTTTTGAAATAAAAAGAATTTAGGTCATATGCATCATAAAAAGAATGCAAAGAGCATTGAGCATTTTACCAAGAGATATACAAGCTCCAGCAACAATATTAACATAGGCCTGTATAAAAGCCTCTGCATCCATATCATCAAAATCATTGCCATCACCACCAAGGCCTTCCACACCACATCTGACAATTTCAGGAATTTGGGACCAAACCCAATCTTTTGAGGGATGAACTCTACAAAAGAACACATAGGAAACAATAAAAAGTGGCACATATATCCAAGTCAGTTGTAGCATTAACATAAAGAGACCAGCACATACCTGCTCCACATTATTAAATTTCGAGCAATGACACGAAGCATGATGAAGTCAGGCCGTACATATTGTAAATCAAAGCATGTATTGGGAATTGAGAGCCTAGACGCAACAGCCTTAGCTTCTGTCTGTCAAAAGAATACAGTCCAATGTTAGGAGTCAATAGAAAGAAAAGGATGCCATATATGACTGAAGTTGGAGTTGCATTGTAGTGAATCAATTATAAGGATTAAGGAAGCTAAAAATATGTAGGCAGTGATAATACTGAACCTGTTCCAAGCAATATCTAAGTAATAAACTAATTAAATTGCAGAAGTAGATAAAAATACTTCTTGTTGACATATTTATTACTTATTGTAGAGTGAGTTCACAGTAAGTACTTTCAAAAACATCAAAGCAAGGGCAATTGTCGCTCCAGGTGCCGTGACATCAACATTGACCGTCGTCCCATCCATCATCTAGAATAGAAAATAGATGAAAATGTTACAATCTAGAAAGAGACAATCCCACCCAAGATATCTCTCATACACAATTTAATTTACTTTAAATTTATTAGGGGGAAAATATAAATGGTGAAATGAATTCACTGAACCTGGGAAGAACCACGATTTTCATCCATTGAGATTGTTGAAACAGCTAATCTCTCCTGATGCAGAAGTACTTGAGTGTTATATACATTATGAAGTAGTCCAAATTGCCATACAACAGAGGATCAAAATGGAAATCTCTTACAGGCATTTGAATCTAGACTTAGTTACTAGTATAAAAATGAAAGGATATCTGAGGTTCTCAACAAGGTAGAATAAAAAAGGGGATGGTTGTTAATTCCATAACATACATTGTGAGCTTTGCCGCCAATGTAGAGAAACAGTCTATTCACAAACGAGTCCATGAAACCAAGTGTATCTTCTCCCCGCCCTTCAGGAAAAAAAATATTGGTTAGATAAAGAACCAGAAAACCACAATCCAAAAGCTGCTATTTGTTTATACCGTCGTACCCAGTGCAACAAGACCCAGTGCAAACCCTGCAGAAACAGCATGACCCTCTCGCTCAAGAACATTATCACCTCCGCTTCGGCGCCCAATTTCACCCTAAAAAGTTACACATAGATGTAACAAAAGACTAAAACGACCTAGGAAAGCTTTTCCCCACTGAGTGGGGCTGGCTATAGGAAAAATAAGTGACAATTTAAAGTAGATACTGAAACTCAACAAACTCTATTTCAGCAAGAGAACACAGAGTACAATTACTCAGAATGAGAATGAAATGAACTATAGATACATAAACTAACTGTATCAGAAAGAAAGTTATGCACTTCAATCGTGGCAGGCACATCAAAATGACCATGGGATCTATACATATCATACAAATGACAAATGCAAGTAAACTACAACTTTGATAACCAATTTGTATATACAGGTCCACAAATGATAATGAAATACAAACACATCAAAGCTATACATTAATTGTATTTAATAAAAGGTGAAAGATGCAGCAAGAATAAAAATTAACGGATAGGGATGTGGTTGAAGAGTTCCACAGAATGCGGCAGCATAAGTACTATTGACTCAACCCAATCTAGCTGTGTTCACTTTACCTTGATGGCATGAATGAATTTGTTAGAAATAACGTGTTTAATATGTAAATAACAGCTAGGAATTAGGGATATAGTTACTCTAATTAAAGATTTGGTTGACCCTTTGTAATTATTACTGATTCTATTGTGTGGTTATAAACAAGAACCACATGTGGTCATAGAATACACAGCATTCACGTATCTCATTCTTGCAGATTTTAATGTCTCAGGTAGATGTTCCAGTATTGAATGAATAGCAGATAAAGAAAATAAATATATTTACCAATAAAACATGCATTGTTTGTGGGTGAGCTGAGCCTTCATAAAGAATCCCCACCGACATTAAAGCTGCTGACTGAAAGAAAATTATAATAAAAATGAAGCTAGAAAAATAATCATTGGGTGGTGAAAGTAATGATACTGCACACATTGGTGATAGCAATATTACCGCACACCAATTGATTGCTGTTAATAGAATCGGTAGAAGGAGAAAAAGCGAGAAAATGGTATGTGTAAGGCTGAGCTTCTAATTTCACTACACTGATCTAAGGTACATTGGTAAATATACAGAATAGGAAACTAAAAGATTATATTCTAGAATACCCTGAAGTTAGTTAACCAGAACAACTGACTCAGTTAGGCTGAGCTGGCAGTGCCAGATGTAACAACCAACACTAGCTTTCTAATTCTTACACGTGCGCAAATTGTAAAGCAAGTTACACATCAGTTCATAGACAGAATCCATACTCCAAAAGTTCTTAATGTAATAATCAACTTCTTCAACAGATACAGATAAACTATGGGATTTTTCAATTCTCTTTTGATGTTAGAAAGCGCCAGTTTACTCTCCTATGCCCAACCATAAACATAACCAGTGCCCTCCCCTCAAAAAAAAACATGAAATAAACTGGGGATGTGGCAAAAGAAGCCATTCTGAAGTGTGAACATATAACATGAAAGAAAGGTACCTGGAGCAAGGTTGGAACCTCTAACTCTGGATAGGAAGATGGATGACGTACAGGAATGTGAACATAAAGTATCTGCCACAAGGTATTACTATTAGTTCTCCTTACATAAAGTTTGATCAATTGAACATACTATAAGAAACCTAAGATGCAGAGGAGTGACTATGTGGGTTAGAATGGGTACTATCAAACAAATTGGGCAATAAAAAAGCCTGATTTCATGCACAAATAAATAAATCCCAATCTTTTATTAATTTGCAGGTTGATGTCAACAAGAAGTCTTTTTATCCACTTCTGCAAATTAAGTAGTTTATACTTTTAGAGATTGCTTGGAACAGGCTCAGTATTATCACTGCCTACATGCACACGTGCAAAACTATTTGTCTGAGCATATTTTCCCCCCTTTCTATTAGATAATAGCAAATTCATTATGAAAAAGTAGATGATGACAATGACATATGACAGTGATATTTCTTAATAAAAGAGTGGGAGGGAGGAGATAGGGGCATTGAATTCAATCAGAAAAAGTTTCCAAGAATTATTAGAAAGCAAGCCACCCAAGCACAATTTACACCCTTCATTCCTGAAAGTTAATCCCACAAGCAGAATCGTATCATTAAACTCAGCTTATTTTGAGAAAAAATTACTAAATAGACGTTCAATAAATTAGTTTAGAACAAAGAATAAAAATGAGAAAGCCTGCTGTTTTATTTTACCAGACTTCGACAAGAATTAGTTTTTTCTATTTCACTCCAGTTTAAGATGCCTCTGCTTCTGTTCCATTAGATTAAAATTGCGTTTTGCAATAAAACGATTACGAATTTTCATTCACAATAAAAAACAATTAAATCATTAATATTGTAGAGCAAAGCTATGAAGATAATTTTCTATTTGACTCAAGCTATAATCTGCTATCTTAGGGCCAAGAAGTGCCCACAATTTCATCACAAAAAAAATCTGTCTCGTACCTTCGAAATTGCCGGTTGCATAGTGCCTCTGTAAGAAGATGCTAGGCCAAGCATTAATCCTACAGTAGTACTTTCATGCTCCTGAAAATATGCAGAGACAATAACATGATGTCATACAAAATTGAAAAGCTGAAAGACAACAATAAAAAGCGAAGATGGAAGATTTGTCCCCAAGCTCATTGAAATCAAATAAATGATGTAACATCAACCATCTTAATTGTTACAACCAGGCCCTTAAAATCAAACAGTGCTGATTCAACAACTCAATAGCTCAAGTTGACTTAAGTTTCAGTTCATTCTGTCTCCAATCATGCGATAAATTTCAACTCATTCAAACCTTTTAGGATGCATTTCATTCTGACTCCAATCTATATTGTCCTAATAATTACACAGTACAACGATCTGTACAGAAAAAAGGAATCCAATCTTAAAATAGTGCCATTTACAACACTTCCATAGATTTCAACCCGTAATTAGATGGAGTTCAGCTAGAAAGGTGACCATTAAAAAGGCCAAATAATTTTTCAAGTACCAAAAATGTACATGCCATGAAAGATCTTGTTTCAGCAGAAATTTAAAACTAATAAGTTCACCTATGGTCACATAAACCATCATTAATATAAGAGTGCTAAAAGATATGACAAGGACCATTGAGCACCAGATAAACCTGATAAAAGTACTGGTAAATGTCCGTAATACTTAATACACGCAGAAATCCATGAAGTCCTAGGGCAAGGAGTAGCCCGGCATGAACAGAATTTGGCTCCTCAGGTTTATTATATATTATCCATGTTCTTGACATTTTTCCCTGCAAAGATATTATGTGTTTTTTAGAAGTAAATAAGCATTCTTGATGTACAGTGTGCAAAGTATAGCAACAAATAATCAAAGTCTCAAACCCAGAGCTTTTTGTATCAGTAACAAATAACAATATCTTCGGACTGGAATTTTGCATGTAAACAGTAAAATACCGCTGAAGTTTTTATTATGCCTCTGACCAATTCTAACAAACAGTCTTCAAGAGTTATTGATGCCATTTTTACTTTAGTTGCATTACCTATAAATTTAATTAGCTACACTCATTCTTTTTTTATAGTAATGATTACTTAACTCAAATCAGAAGTGGCTGATTCACTTGAATATTGCTTTACTGAAGTTATCAGAAGTTTACTAAAAAGGAAGGTGGTTATTTTTGGAGTGATTAACATGAATCATAATTTAGTTAATACAGTAAGCACAAATGGTATCTGTTGATAGTATTCCAATACTGTTACCATCATTCCCTTATTATTAGCTTTCATAGAATCATGGTTTCCTTAGAAGAGCATAATTGATTTAACCCCTGAACATAGGATTTTGTTTAATTGTTAGATTATACTTATCTCATATAATCTAAAAATTAAGTTTACATTTGAATATAAACATCAATGGGAAATGATCAAATTTAAGTTTATAAAAACCATTTAAAATGATAATTGTTTTCATGAAGTGGCCTACCAAAATAATATCCTAGCAGAAAAAATATTAAACTGTTCAGAACTACATACATAGCCACAAGAATTGATGTTTAACCTGAAGAGGGGCTAGTCTAAGCCCAGAAGCAACTGCATTATGAAACTCAGGCCAAGACCTGAGTTCTTGTATGTTCCTGATATTGGGATCGAGGTTAACCTATAAGTAGAGAAAATGATTTGAGTTAAAACACTAAATAGTTTCACAAGCCAAACGAGTATTTCAGGTAAATCAATTAAGAGATCTCAACTTACAGTTGCATTCTGCTGGGCCGGCAATCGGCCCGCTAGTACAAGCTTAGGCACACTGAAAGCCTATATGTTACGTAAAGATTCTATGAGAACAGTATATTTTGGAGAAAAAAAATTAAAAGATCTCCCAGTAAAAAGAAAATAGGACAAAAATGTTAAATATAAGATCACCTCAGTTAAAAGTGTATGTATGGTTGCAAGGGTAAACGCCCCACGTCCAAGAGGAAGTGAAGTGGTTCTTTGTGCAAAGTTCCACAATTGAGTCTTCATAAAAAGTAAAAGGAAAGTGTCAAAGGCATAGAGAAAGAGCAACCCAGTCAGCAAGAGTAATGAGCATTTAAATCACACTGATAACAAACTCAGTTTCGTTTTTCTGGAAAATTTATTAGCATAGAAAACAGTCAGAAAGATTGTGGAATTAAAACTTAGACTGTAGCTGGGAGAAATTACTAATTAAGCAAGCTGTCTTCCTCTAAAACAACGACAAGATCAGGAGTCTTGAAGTAATTTAGCTGTAATAATTACAAATGATTGAAAAAGTAACAATCACTAAGTAACAAAAACCAAGTTTTGCTTTCTTTAATAGAAGTATACTCAAAAGGGAGAAAAAGTACAAGGTAAAAATAAACATATTTTACTTTTCCTATTAAAAATAAACATATCAAAGTCAGACCAATTTGATACAAACCAGTAATTCCACAGAATAATTAATCAAAGATAAGCACCGATATATGAAACAAAATCTGATAATTAATTAAGCAATAGAATACAGAGGAGAAAATAGATGTTCCTATTGTCCACAGAGCATTGCAAAGAGGACATTGCCCTCTACCCGTAACTAACAAGTGGTTATTTTCCAAAAGATATCCAAGAGTCACAACTACCCCCTATTTGATAACTTCCCACAATCAGTAACTGCTCCTCTGCCAGCACATCCCTCTTTCCTTTGTTCCTCCCTTTGGGCCCATGAGGCAAATGATGAGCCACAAAGTTTTGGTCATAACAGAATAAAGGAATTTTCACCAATGGATGGGTGCTGACTTGCTAAGAATATTACCATCAAGTAAATCTGTTGCTTGAAACTACATTACAAACAAAGGAGTAGACAACATCAAATAAACCAAATATCATAAAGGCATACCTGTTGAAGATCCTGATCAGAGGCACTGTGGTTAACAGATGTTTGAATTGCCACAGGTCTTGAAGAGCACAAAAGGCGTCTAACCTAGTAAAGGCAGCAAGAACAATGATTTAGCAAAGAAACAAACTACATTTGTAACTTCTGCACTAGGGAGCTTGGGCTTTGCAGGCCAGACCCAACGTTGCAGATTTTACAAATACTCATACTTCCAAAACTGACTTGTAAGGTGAATGGTGTTGCTCTTTATCATAAACTCATTTCAAGTTTTATCTTATTTCAATGTGGGACAAGGTTTTTCCCAATACACCCCTTACGTCCAACACTATTGGGCTTGGTATATGGATTATTTGGTGATCAACCTATTTCGATAGCTCTAAATCATATTAGGTTTTTATATTAGGCCTAATTAATCCTTAAAAAACCGGATTGTGAGGTGAGGGGTGCCACTCTTTATAAACTCATTTCAGGCTTTATCTCTTTACTCTATGGGACTTTTGGGTTTTTCCTAATAGCATCAATATAAAGTGGACAGTAATACAAACAATATAAAAATAAACTAATCTCTAATAATTTTTTAGAACAAGAAAATAAGAATAACATATAGTCAGAACCCTAGACTGTGCCCCCAAACATATTTACGATGCACTTTTTTTATTTTCTTCCCTCTAAAACTGTTTTTAGATTAATATTATCAAATAGATTTTTTTTGTTTTATTCTGAAAAACAGTTTTGCGAAATTGTTTACAATTAGTTCTCAAAATGAAAAACAAGAACACAATCAAACAGACACAAATTCTGATTCCTCTCAATGTCACTCTAAATCTAGAACTCTAATAAAAATGATTAAATCATTTAGACTCATTAGTAGTGATGAAAATAAAGCAGCAGTGCCTCTTTGCCAAAAATGATTGCTACTAAACGGATGTGCAAAATCTGTAAACATATCTATAATCTATAGACAAGCCATGCTAGGTTGCAAAAATGTCAGTAAAAGTAATCAAATCATTTTCCAAATTCTTACAAGGCCAAAACTGACCTCGTTCAACCTCAGATCACGACCATAACGCAACTGTGTGCTAGAGTTGAAAATATGCTCCATACCATCTAACATAGACCCATCAACTGAATCTGTGTCCTCAAGCTTAGTCCCCTCCAATCCAATTGCATCAGAAATAGTAGAAGATACTGTCACTGGATGCAGATTTAGCATATAAGGTGTAGACATAGAGATTACATTCACATTGGTCGGTGTTTCAATTTCCTTATATTTGTATTCACGTGCCAAAGTTGACATCGCCAAATCTTGTCGACCAAGAAGGACATAAGCAGCAGCTGGCCAATCATTGGGAGGAGAATCTCGACATTTATCTAATGCCTAGAACAGAAGCATAATAGCTATAAGGTTTAAAAAGCTTATGTCAGGGATAATATTTAAAGAGCAGAAGCACTACGGCAGAAATGCAATTACTCAGAAAATAGAATTGAGATATAGAGAAGAATCAAAGAAATGCTAGGCATTGCCAGATTAGTGAGAGTCATCATGATGAACATTAGAATCATGTACGCCCTAAGCAGAAAACAATAGGCAATTTAAAACATAGAACAAAAAGACCAGTTGCCACCATTTATACTCTATGAAATTTTTTGTAAAATCATTTAAATTGTTGACAAAAAGTTCACAGATTTCACATCACTTATGTCGATCTTACATGACGAAGTGGAAGCGATACACCAGAAGGCAGGGAGTCAAGTTGTTGAAGTCCAAACCTTTCACCAACCATTGCCAAAACGGTAAGCTCCTCCTTGGAAGAATGTGATCCCATGGTAATTTTACAGTAAACACCAGAAGAAAGCTTCTTTCCCAGCAAATTAGCACCAGATAATATACTGTAAAAGCAAACTATTTTTCGCGCCAAACTAACCACATGGCATCCATCTTTGCGGACCAGAGATGGAAGATCACTAATATTAGCATGACCGCATCCATGTTGCAAGCAGTTCTCAAGCCATCTGAATAAACTTGGAGAAATTTTAGGGGAAATGGTTGTTCCAGACTTCAGAAACTTTTTACAGAGGAGGGGGAAATCACGAAAATAATGGTCCAAGTAGTTGTCCTCGCCCAGAAAATCAGCAATGTTGCATAAGAGAAGTGCTAGATGCTCTAAGTCCCTATAGCCAACAACTATCATAAAGAATCAAGGCAATTTATTTTAACAAAAACAGAAAAATACAGCCTGAAGACTACGATGAAATGCATAAAGCAGAAGAAAAAAAAATGGATTAGTGAACCAAAAGATAATAAAAAAAAAAATAGTGGTCGATAAAGCACAATTTTTTGTTTTTGCTGGAAGGCATAGTAAAACAAGTCTTATCCCTTTATTTCACAGGTAAATCTAAAGATTTTATAAAACATGATAGATGAAAATTTTAGCAATAACTTTTGCACTATAAAACAGGTCTAAGACAGTCAGACAGACCATAAACAGATGACTTGGCTTTACTTTTCTTAGTTTCAAACGTTTGTTAGCTAGGGCCAGATCAATACACAGAACGGAGCAGCTATGCTGTGAGGGTGCCAATGGTCCGTCCAAATATTTTGAATATTAATAAATTTATTTTAAAAACATTAAGTTCTTGAGCTCTGTCTCCCACTAAAGGTGTTAAATGATTAAATCCCATTGGCTACTCCAAAAAAATGGTCAAGCCCCGCCTCAAGACATAGAGCTTAAATAACAACAAATCAGTAGAATATAAGGAGACTACAGGTTACAAATAGAAGACCAAAGCCACTCTAGTGTCAAATAAACCTAAAACTAAAAAGTATAAAATGGAAATTATTTAGACCGTGTGTATTAATATAAATATACCACTGACAGAAGAAAGTTGCTAAATCATCAAGAAATGAAATAAAAGCAATACTTGGCTTAAACTTATCCACATTCTAATCATATGAAACTGAAGTAAAAGCACTGAACTAATATCTAAAAAGTAAATTAGAATAGTGGCTAGATTCACCAACACCAATCAACTATCTGCTTCGCAAACAAACAGGGCAGTGCCACAAGACAAAATGCCTGACTGAATAGATATCAAAGATGAGCTGAAGAAGCTTTAGCTAGGCTGCTAGAGACTAAAATGAAAAAGCAACCAAAAAAATTTTTAAAATAAGTCAGAGAATGTAATGACATACCTTTTTCGGAGATTATCCAGTTTCAGGCTCTCATAGAGTGCATGAAGAGATTCCAGACATTCTATTAGCAGTTCAGTATAATAAGGCTTTTCAGAACTTGGTGTACCGTCTATAGAAGACGTAGAGAAACTTGATTCCAGCTGATTGAGTGGCAGAGCACAAGAAGTTCCAAACAAGGAGTTTATTTTGCAGAAATTATTGTGAAATTGGCTGTTGAGAAGGAAGTCCCAAGCACAATGTGGCCCCAAATTAGAATGCTTTTTGTATATAATGTTAGATTTTCTGCATATTTTCATGATTACACGACGAAAAGAATCCCATTCTAAATCGACACTGGATTCGGCTTCTGAGAAATCAGCAGGGCAACCATCTATCCAGAACAGACCAAGAAAATGTCTGTAGAAACTAGAACCAAGCCCCTCAGCAAGTGCTGTGATGCAATCATTAGCTAATGATGAAGAAGGATTTTGTCGTAATGCACATCTAAACATCTGTACATGAAATGCAGGGATATCAAAAGTTACAGTTACAAAGAAACAAGGACCATTTTGAGTTTGCAACGACCTTGTATGCATCAAGTTCAAAGTGAAAATGGAAAAAATAAATAATCCATAAATACCTGCTTATTATTTACTATCACGTTGACACGCCCTTCAACAGCATCAGCAAGGCCTGTAATCTTTAAGTCATTGGAAAGCAAAGAAGTTTCTGGAAGCTCCAAATCATGCAAAATCTTGTCTTTATTTAAGCAAGAAGGGAGCACGTATCGACATAGGCATTGCTTCCCAGACTACGATATCAGCAAAAGACATATTGCAATAAGATATATCAAGCTTTAGTATGATGCCAGATAATTGAAATGAATTAGCATATACAAAAAGGAGAGGGAAATGAAAACATCAGAAAACATATCCAGGCATTATAGATCGGTCAATAAAGGATTTACATGAACATAGGAAAATTTCAGAAGACTGGAACAAGTTATCAGATGTAACAGTTTGTACTTATAGAGAGAAAGGCCTCTATAAATTAGTCACATACAGATTAATAAACCAGTAGGTAAAAGGTTACCAAAAAACCTATACGTAAAATGTCACCAAAGAGAAGGGCGACCCAAAATTTAATCAATAAGAACGGTTAAATAACCTTTATCATTATTATATTATATACAGCTTTAACGATTTGATCCCTAAACAAAATTCTTGTCAGTGTTCAATTCATTAAACATAGCAAATTTGATTTTAGTCTTGGTTTAGGTTTTAGTCCCTATAATATTTGTTCATGTTGGAAGTAGTCCTTGTTCTAGGGACTAAAATCAACATGGTCCATATATTACAAAGAATAATTCAAAATGGACAGATATTATAGAGACTAAAACCAAAAGAAAGAGAACCAAAAGCAACTTTTCCTATGTTTCAGATATTTGAACTAGCAAAAGAGAATTACATGGACTAAAGTCAAAAATGGTGTATGTTAAAAAGTTATTTACGCCATTAAGAAATAAAAAATAAAAAAAGGCAACTTAATGCTATAGAGCTCCTGCCATATCAACGTCTCAGGAAGGGTTGGATCGGTTGGGAACAGTTTTACCTTGCATTTGCAAGAGACTGATTCCACAACTCGAACCCATGATCTCCAGTTACATAGCAGCAACTCCAACTGTTACACCAGCCTCCCCTTCAACCATTAAGGAATACTTTTTTAGAAAAAAAAATTTATTCAATTTAAATCATTTAGAAGATGATCAGACAATTTAAAGAAAACATTTTTTAAAAAAGTCAAATGAATTAAATAAAGATATTAAGAGAGCAGGATAAACGGGAAACCCACTTTAGTCCTAACACCAACAAAAAAAAATATATGAGCCATCAGTTCAAAAGAGCTACTTAATTAATTCTATTTGTGCAACAAAAGAAAAGTTTGAAAAAAGTTTTCAGCATTGACCCACAAGGAAACTAAAAAAAAATCCTGTCCCAAATACAATTTACTGGCAAGGAGATGTAGAAACAGGATAATACATAGATTGAGAGAAATGGAAGGACACTAAAAACAAAGGAACACTGAGACAATAAACATGTGCCCAACTATGCCAAAAGCTTACATAGAGAAGCAGAGCATTTTCTGGAGTCAAAACCACGATGTCTGAATATGGAAGTAGTCCAACTTTCACCCTAGAAAACACATTTGATGAAAATTATGTTGATACATAACAAAAGCAATATAGAAATAAATGGAAAAATCTTAGATTTTACCTTGGACGAGTTACCATCACAGGTAAAGCTGCAACTGCAACTATGATCCAGCTCATATCAGGTTTAACATCAAACACAATCTCATTATTTATTTCAACACTTTGAAGACTAACAGACAACAACTTTCTCTGTTCTTGGTGAAAAAAGCACACAACCGGAGCTGCATCATCATCAGTGGCCATAAAGACCTAGTAATCATGTGAAAGGAAAGTATAAAGAAAAATAATAATAAATTAAATGTATAAATGTTAAACAAATAAACAATGTAACAAGGAATGAAGGATGGGTGAAGCAGAGTGACATAAATTCAGGCTCTGTTGTCGATCCTGGCGAGATTGGCCACAATCCTGGTGTGGTGGACAGACTTACTGCGACGCTACCGGTCGTGGAAACGCCTTCGATGGGTGCCGTGCTCGCGGCAGCAAATTGCGCCCTTATTGCGGACCACTGTCGCAGCACGACCAGCGATACGACCTGTTTTTGTGTTATCTGGAAACACAGCTTTTTTCTAAATTTTTTATTTATTAATTGAGGGTATTTGGGTCTTTTCGACACACGCCCACTTAACCTAATTTATTTATTTATTATTGTTATTATTATCATTACTATTATTATTATTAGTATTAGTATTATTATTATAAAATCACTTAACCCCTTTTCGCAGCCAGTATCGTGTTTTCAGTTTCTGGTTTTGTTTTCTTCTTCCTCTGTTTCACTTCACACACGTTTATTTTCTTCTGTCTCTCTTTCACACACGTTCGTTTTTCATTTTCATTCTTACTAGTCTTCGTTTTTCTTCTTTGCAACCGGTCTATTTTTTCCCTCTGTTTTGTCCCTAATATGATTACCCCTTTAATTTAAATTAATTTGCTATTTTTTAGTTTTTTGTATACAGTTTTCATTTTATGTTTAGTTTATATACTATTTTTTAGTCTTCGCAATAGCAGTCATCCTGCTATCCCATTTTAGGGGTATGGCACTCCACGCCACTATCTAAGATTGACAACATAGAATTCAAGAGAGAAAAGTGAGATAGTGGGCTAAGTGAGAAAATATAAAACCAGAGAAAGAGTACTGGCATAATGTGAGGATACAATAATAAGGTCACATCTAGCCATCTACTATTACCGGAATAAAAAGTCAAATTTATTATATATTAAAAAGCATTTAAAACAAATATATTACATGTACTGCACAGATAAATGTAATAAAATTATAAACTAACAAAAATCTAATTACCAATCCATATCTGCTATGCTAGAAATACAAGCAAAACAGAATTTAGGCCGTATAGCAGTAAGCATCCACACTTGAGATTATTAATTACTTAAAGGACAAAGAAATCAAGTATATCACTAACTGATGAATTGAACTTCGCTTTTAAAACAGGAAAAAAAATCCTAATTAAATACACAAGACCAACAATAGTGAGATAGTTGTATGGAAGCCTATAATACCTTACAAGCAGCTGTTTGAGCACCTTTTCCCTGCCATATTCTACGAAAGGATAAGTGTTTCGGCAACACACCCATGAGATCTACATTTAATAAACCAGGGGTGGCCTCATCAAAGTTAGAATTGATGATTTCTGCAACCCACAAAGAGTGCTGCATCTTTCCTGAATTCAAGCCGCCATTGCAAAAATTACCAAGACAGTAAATCATCAAAAAGACCAGGATCTAAATGCAAAAATTTCAATGAAAGAAACCTTCATTATAGGATGCCATAAGCGGGACCTGATCACTTGTCCAAATTGTCTTTTCATCATATTCCTTCATAATGTTCAATTTCCCCCTTTCTTCAATAAAAGTTGGCTACAATTACATTAAAAAAAAGTATGAAGTAAAAAACAATCATGTAATACCAGAAGAAGAATCTATTGCAGTGAATATGCCTCAACTTCATAAGACATAACCAAAAAGAACTAAAGCTCAATGACAGTCCATAGAATGTGTTGGAACATACTTGTTGTTCATCCAGTAGATCCATCAAGATCAGATGAGAGGATACTAAACTTCCGTCCCCCTTTTGGATATGATTAGATGCACTAAGAGACATATCACGGACACTAAGCAAAGGGCTTGTAGATGAAAATGAAACACGCGATTGTGTATTTGCTTCAACTTCCTGCTGGAGTAATAAACCAAATGGAAGAGGCCAGATAGATGTGATAGTACGAAGAAGTGGAACTGAAACTATTTCACCTATTAAACCAAAGGAAATTTTAGTTGATAAAACAAATGAAAATTGTTAAAGAATCAAGAGAAATCAAATTTTATTCTCTTTTATTTTATATTATTATGTTTATTTTTATTATGTCATTATTACTCAGTATTACTATTGTAATTTTTTTCCCTATATAAACAGCTTAAAGCTGTAGTAATAAAATATGAAAGTATTTTGTCTTTTAACTTTCTTCATGGTATCAAGAGCTCTGGTTAGAATTCTGTAAACCTTTCCACAACCCAAGGGTTTGGCACTCACAATACCCCATGGAAGGTAGCCCTTATGGGTAGCGGCGACGACGACGATGGTTTGGGTAAACAATCAAAAGTAGTCAACAACGCCGACAGTATTGGTTTAGGCAACGGCCCAGGCGGCCAGAATGGTTTATCTAACAATGGTTTTTCCAACTTTTTTGGCCATGAGGGAACTTCTAATGCCATCAAGGTTGAAATCCATAAACTAAACGGAAAAAATTATTTTGAATGGTCCCAAACCGCAAGATTGATTCTAGATGGTAAGGGAAAATATGGTTTCCTAACAGAGAGGAGAGATGCAAATGCCTGCCACAACTGATCCGAATTACAAGTTTTGGAAATCGGAGAACTTTGTTATTATTGTTTGGCTGCTTAGTAATATGGAATCAACGATTAGAAAACCTTTTATATTTTTGCCTACTGCGAAGAAAGTTTGGGAGGTTGTCAAAGAAACAAATTTTGATATTCAAAATTCTTCTCAAATTTTTGATCTCAAATCACGATTGTGGCATCCCAAAAAAGGAGATAGAGGTGTCACTACCTATTATAATGAGTTGATGATACTATGGCAAGAATTGGATCTCTGCTATGACGATCATTGGAAGTGTTGTGAGGACAGTGTTTTGTTTCTTAAGAGACAGGAGTACCACCATGTATTCATGTTCTTGGTTGGGCTTAATAAGCGGCTTGATGAAGTCCGAGGCAGAATATTGGGAAAGATCACATTGTCATCACTTAGGGAAGTGTTCTTCAAGCCCATCTCCTTTCACCAAGGAACAATTAGATCAATTGTACAAACTTCTTGAGTCTCAAACTTCTTCTTGCTCTATAGCTCAGAGAGGTAATTTTTCAAATACTGCTCTACTTAGTGTCACTCCCAGCCATACTTGAATTATCGATTATGGTGCTATTGATCATATGACTAGGGAGTCGAGTTTGTTTTCTTCTTATAGTTCTTGTGCAGGTAACCACAAAATTAAAATCTCTTTCAGCCATTGCAGAGAAAGGTTTTGTTATTTTGCCACCTAAGTTAAACTTAAAAGATGTCTTACATGTTCCTAATTTATCATATAATATGTTATTCATTCCTAAATTAACAAATGATATAAATTGTCAAACTAACTTCTTTCATTCTCATTGCACTTTTAAGGATTTGAGCATAAGGAAGATGATTGGCAATGCTAAAGAGAGTGGAAGACTCTATTATCTTGACAATGGACTCGATTTCAAAGACCAACAAAAAACAAGTACCTACTTTGAATCTATTTTTGTTTCTTCTAATAATGATGATATTATGTTATGGCATTTACGGTTAGGACATCCTAGGTTTCCGTATTTGAAACATTTGTTTCCTAAATTATTTTCTAAGAAGTATTCGTCTTTATTTCATTGTGAAACTTGTGAATTTGCTAACCATCATCGTTCTTCTTTTTCTACACAACCATTAAAACAATCAAAACTGTTTGCAGTTATTCATAGTGATGTTTGGGGTCCTAATAGAATAAACACTTTTTCTAATAAAAAATAGTTTATAACTTTTATTGATGATCATACTAGAATTTGTTGGGTTTATTTATTGAAAGAAAAATCGAAAGTTGGACAGGTTGTCAAAACTTTCTTTAAAATGGTGCACACTCAATACCAAACAAATATTCAAGTCTTCAGAAGTGACAATGGTAAAGAATATTTTAATATACTTTTGTCTGATTTTTTTCTTGCAAATGGGGTTGTTCATCAAAGTTCTTGTGTTAATACACCCCAACAAAATGGAATTGCAGAGAGAAAGAATAAGCATCTTCTTGAGGTTGCTAAAGCTTTACTATTTGCAAATAAGGTTCCAAAATATTTGTGGGGTAAAACTGATTAGGAGGAGGAAGTAAAGAATGCTTTTCTAAATGGTGATTTGGAGGAGGAAGTATACATGGATAGCCCACCTGGCTTTGAAGATAAATTTGGTTCAAATGTGTGCAAACTACAAAAATCCCTTTATGGTCTCAAGCAATCTCCAAGGGCTTGGTTTGAAAAATTCACTCGGTCGGTCAAAAGGCAAGGATATATGCAGGGACTATCAGACCATATTTTGTTCATGAAGTTCTCTAATGTTGGTAAAATTGCAATTCTAATTGTATATGTAGATGATATTAGTCTCAAAGGAGATGACATTGTTGAGATGGAAAGATTGAAGAAAAATTTGACAAAAGAATTTGAAATCAAAGATTTAGGTGCGCTTAAATATTTTCTTGGTATGGAAGTTGCTCGCTCAAAGAAGGGAATTGTTGTTTCTCAAAGAAAATTCATTTTAGATCTCTTGGAAGAAACTAGGATGAGTGGGTGTAGACCAGCAGATACTCCTATGGAATTAAATGCTAAACTTTGAGAGAAAAGCAGTGTTCCTATAGAGATTGGAAGATACCAGAGGTTAGTTGGCAAACTTATTTATTTATCACACACTAGACATGACATCGCTTTCTCTGTGAATGTTGTAAGTCAATTCATGCATTCTCCCAATGAAGAACACTTGGAGGCAGTTTATCGAATCTTAAGGTACTTGAAATCCAATCCTGAAAAGGGTTTGTGCTTCAAGAAAACTAATAACAAAGAAGTCAACAATTCACATCTTGGCGATAAAACTTCAATATGAGAGACATTAAGATGTCAACAATTCACATCTTGGCGTACAAAAAAATAGCCCTAAGAAATGGTCCTATCCATTAAGACAAGGGTTCTACCAGTGCTATCAAATAGCAGCTATAGCGGCATTATAGTGCTATAACATAGCGGAAATTGAAACAAAACGCTATTGTTACGCAGTATGCTATTTGGTACAAAATATTGTCAAATAGCACTATAGCATTGCGGAATTAGAATAAATCGATATTTTATGCAATCCGCAATCAACAACACTGGGTTCTACTCAAGTTGTATGGTTATTCAATTCCTGATTGGATAGGCTCTTCTATTGATAAGGAAATTCGCTTTAAAGTATTGTATATTCTGTAGTGGTAACGTTACCTCCTCAAAAATTCAAAGAAAAAAAATAATGATGTTGCATTGTTAAGCACAAAAGTTTGAATATCAAGTTACGGCATTGACTTCTTGTGTGCTCATCTGGTTCAAACAACATCTTCTCAAGCTTAAATTTGGAGAAGCTATGCAAATGACACTCATTCCGGAGAATCAAGTTGCTTTGCATATCATCTCAAATCAAGTATTTCATGAGATTTAGAGGACCAGACCTAGTTGCCATAGTGAGTTAATATTCCACTAAAAAATAGGAGTGTGTGGGGAAGTAGTTAGATTTTTTTTTTTTTCAATTACACCTTAAAGGTTGGGCAGTGAGAGGATTGTTTTCTCTAACTGAGGAGCATTAGTTCTAGAATCATTTTATGTTTTCATATCCATTAATACAATAATTTTCTTCATCTATTTCTATCTTACCTCTACTCTATCAGATATTTTATCGAGAGAAACTTCCATTCATTTGATTAGAACAAATAATAAATTTACATATGTTTCACTAAGTCTTTTGAAAGGTCCTTGTATAAGCTATGGATTAACATGCATATGACATATATGCTTCATCTTTAGGAGTGTTAGAAATAATCAAATATGCCAATCATGATCGTACATTATCATGTATATATAGTAGAGTAACATTAATATTTTAATTTATTGTGATTCATTAAGTGAGTGTGTGTGAGTAATCAGGCTCCGCTATGTGAAACATGTGAATTCATTTAAATGCCTTTTCATTTTTTTCTTTCTCAACAACAATAAATTAATTTCATTCACATAATAAGATAAGGGTTTTTCCTCTTCCA
The DNA here is from genome assembly GCA_037974835.1 of Cicer judaicum. NCBI lineage: Eukaryota > Viridiplantae > Streptophyta > Magnoliopsida > Fabales > Fabaceae > Cicer > Cicer judaicum. Next base: position 1,280,326 of record JBBPBS010000247.1, read on the forward strand.
TCATATGATAGTTGGACTTCATTTAATATACTTGTAAAACATGAGTAATTTATGTGTGTCTAATGAGATCACATACCTTCTATTTATAATGATGTTGCATAATCAAGGAATATTAAAAACATACGCTGAATTTTAACAATACTCACCTAGGATGTTGCATAATCAAGGAATATTAAAAACATACACTGAATTTTAACAATACTCACCTGATGTATTATAGATAGTCAAACAATCAATTTGTAATATGCATAGAAGAGCTTCAGATGTATGACCCAGATGACACCAGCACACCTAAAAAATTTCAAAACAAAAGTAGTTAAAGCAAAATGGTCCAGTAAATGAAACAACAAGTTGCAACAAGGGAAATGTTTCTGTTGAAATATTTCAGCATTTATTACTATTGATATAATCTGATTTTGTCTTGATTTAGTTTGTTTATTTTTAGTATATCACTCCTTGATTAGAGGGAACGCCTTTGTGTACTTTCTACTATAAAAGGAACACTCTTCCTAAATGACCTGTCCAACCAGTTGGTGGCAGATCTTCGCCGGCTTGGTTGATAACTCCTCTATGACAAACAGTCCTACAAGTGATGGCCACAATGACAGTGCACTGCGCAAGGAAATAGGAACCGGTCGCGGTGATGACAGGCCAGGTATCGGCACAAGAGGACCTGGCACAGGAGGACCCAGTTTGGGTGGACCTAGCAAGTGACCTTGGCCTTGGAAGTGGTTGTGACGTCTGTGCTAGTGAGATTGGAATATATCTGAGGTTACTTGGAAAAGTGATATACTTAATACTCGTCTTGGTATTGCCTTTCCTGTCAGTGTTGTTAGTCAGTTTATGCACTCCTCTTATGAAGAGTTCGTTGAGGTTGTCTATAGAATTATAAGATACTTAAAGGTTACCTGCGGAAGGGGCTTATTTTTTGGAAAAAACCAAAACCAATGATAAGAATGTAGCTATTTTTACTGATGCAGATTGGACGGGGTTTGTAATGGATGGAACGTCTACTTTAGATCATTGCAACTGTGTGTGGCGAAACTTGGTAACTTGGAGACGCAAGAAACAAGGGATTGTTGCTAGAAGCAGGGCCGAAGCTGCTAAGTTTAGACCAATGGCCCAAGGAATTTGTGAAGGTTTTCAGATTCAGAGTTCTAAAGGAATTGAAGATGATAGTGGAGCTCCCGTTGAAGTTATATTGTGATAGCAAGGGTGCAATGCGCATAGCCCACTTTCCTACCCAACATGATAGAACTATTCATATCGAAATAGATCGTCATTTGATAAAAGATAAAATAAATTTTGGAACTCTATGCTTGCCATTTGTGTCTTCAAATCAACGACGGCTGACATCTTAACCAAGAGTTTAGCAAGACCAACCTTTGAATGTCAGATAAGCAAGTTGGACATGATTGATATCTATGTATCAACTTAGGGGGGAGGGGGTTGAAATATTTCAGTACTTATTATTATTGATATCCATTGTTTTTGTCTTTATTTTATTTCAGTATCTCACTCCTTGATTTGAGGAGTTGACTGTGTACTTGTCCTATAAAATGAGCACTCTTTCATTAGAATAAAATACTTGAGTTCCTATAATATTTTCTACAGTTTCTATTTTAGACTTTTAGTCCTCTACTGTTGCACTTCCTGGTTGAATGCATACTATAGCAACCATCGGCAGGCTGGATAAATTTCAACCTCCTTGAAAACCCAAAACAAGTCATGTAAGACTTTTTAGAATTTAGGAGTTAATTTCTAAGGGAAAAAAGAATCAATATAAAATAATCTCATCAAACACAGAAGCAAAAGAAAATGGAGTTAAGCAAACAATTTCTCAACACCAGATGCATACCTACCAATGACGTCCCCAAAAGAAACTGTCAAGAATTAGAGTAAAATCATATTTATTGAATTGAATTATGTTGGCAATACATCAGATATATATATATATATATATTAGATTACTAAACAACCAAATCCTATTAGTACTCATATATAACTAAATCCCTATTAGTACTCATATATAACTAAATCACTACTAGTACTCCTATTCAACTGAATCCCTATACTTGTGGGATATTAAACAAAAACAAATTTTGACACTCCAACACTCCCTCTCAAGCTGGTGAATAGGTGTTCTTCATTCTCAGCTAGAATACAATTCTTTCAAAGTTGCTACTGTTTAGCCCTTTAGTTAGAAGATCTGCAAGGTTGTCATGGGAGGAGTTATATGCAGTGTAAATTAGGCCAAAAAGAAATCTCGAGTTGCTGCAATGAAGGCAACAAAAAGGGCCACAATGAAGGTGGCTAAGAAATAGAAACCGCAATGAAGGAGGCAAAAAGGGTCACAATGAAGGTGGCTAAGAAATACAAACCGCAATGAAGACGAAACCGCAATTAAGGTGGCAAAAGGACCACAATGAAGGTGGCTAAGAAATACAAACCGCAATGAAGGCAGCAAAAGGACCACAATGAAGGTGGCTAAGATTTCATAAAAATAGAGACCGCAATGAAGGCGGCAAAAGGACCACAATGAAGGTGGCTAAGATTTCGTGAAAATAGAAACCGCAATGAAGGCGGAACCGCAATGAAGGCGGCAGGTTTATGCAGAAGCAAAAAGGTAAAAATAAATCTTAAGTTGTTGCAATGAAGGCAACAAAAAAGGCCACAATGAAGGTGGCTCAAGTTTACCGCAATAAAGGCGGATAGGGTTTATGCGAAAGCAAAGCTCTCAAAGATCGAGAGCTCTAATACCATGTCAAGAATTAGAGTAAAATCATATTTATTGAATTGAATTATGTTGGCAATACATCAGAGTATATATATTAGATTACTAAACAACCAAATCCTATTAGTACTCATATATAACTAAATCCCTACTAGTGCTCCTATTCAACTGAATCCCTATACTTGTGGGATATTAAACAGAAACAGATTTTGACACTCCAACGGAAACCTTATGCTGAACAGCAAGGACATATAAGAAAATCCTATCCAGCAAAATATCTAAGGCCAAATATTTCCTTAAAATTCAAACTGCCCACTAAAAGTTAGGATCCAAAGGACAACATAATGAAGGCTAGATAATTAATCCCAGCGTTTCCCGGCGAGATCCCGCTGTCCCGGTGCGGTGCCTGACCGCGACGGCGTGGTCTGCGACACAATGAAACAAGATCCGGGCGAGAACCCTCTATTCCGGCGTAGTTAATCCCAATGTTTCTCAGCGAGATCCCACTATTATTTATTCTTTCTCTGTTTTGTTGTTTCTACTTTCACCTAAGAAGAAGAGGAAGTAGAATATGTTAATGAAGGTGATGCTTATCTTTGATTCCTATGTTAAAGACTTCAATATGCATCCTCTTTATTTCCTTAACTTTTGTTGGTATTTCAATGTATGTTTTGACTAAGAGTAAGACTTGTGGATTCTTATTACTAATTATGAATGTTTCAGAGTTTGAGTCATTTGATAATTTTGCATTAAATATAGATTTATATAATATTATTCATGTAATTTGTTCAAAAGAATAGCATTTATCCCGCTTATCCCGGAACTCACTATCTCACTTTTGGGGTTGACCGCGACGCACCGCTATCTGGGATTAACTACCTAGAATGAAGATACATCCACAAAGCTAGTCCTTCCTCACTCTTGCCAAACTATATAAAACAAGTAAAAGGGAAATGCTCTGAAGCTCTATGGGCACTTTGCAGATACACCAAACATGCGGAAAAACCTACTCTAAATGTAGCTAGCTAGTTGCCACAAAAATGCAATTATAAATGAGGATCAAGGTTATTTCTAAATAATAGCACGCGTATCAAGAAAAGCTTTGTAAGCTCTGGCCACTTGTAAAGTCGAAAAGATTTTAAATCAAATAAAATTGTGATTTGTAATTATTAGGATGCTGAACAGTAAACAAGTAAGAAATTTGAGTAAATGCCCAGGAAGGTTTGTACATTCCAGTTTGTTGAATTTGTTTTGAATCATCATAGTCCACATAGTTGTTATGCAGACATACTAATGTTGTTGAAATTAGCGAGTTCACTCTTTTTCCTGCTTCAAATCTCAATGTATTGCAGAGTTGGTAAAGTTAAGGGTTAAAATTTGACAACGAACGAAATTTTGAATGGTTGAACTTTGAAAGGGTTGTGAGGTCAGTTTATTTCTTCTCCGTACATTTAATGTCAAACCAAAGCTATAAAGCATCTTCCTTCGTCCTAAGGTAAGTTAAGTAACCATCCTCTTATCCATTATAAACAAATTCCTTTTGTAACTGAAAATTGCACATAAAACTTTAATCCTTGGCATCCAACTTCTTTAAATTCAGTGTTGCATCCCCGAAGTCCCAGCTACTACATATGAGAAGATTATTTATACATTCGCCTTCTAAAACATGGTTTCTTAATCAACTTCTATGTTCACTAGATCTCATCCAATTTGTATGGAAATTCAAACTATACATGTGAAAAGTATGTTCTCTAAATGCTGACCTAATACTCAGTTTCTCCATATGAGTAAGGAACTATGAAGATTCAAGTAAATACTAATGCTAATGCTAATAATGATTAATAAAAACAAATACAATGAAACAGGACATGAGCACTAAACCTAAACCTAAATTAAATAAAATTAAATTTAACACAATCACCAAACCTGAGGTGAGGTAACAAATTTCTTACACATCAAAAACAATAGAGAGATTTTCCATGCAAACTCAAACAAGCAGCTTTATCTACCAACATAAATCAAAATTGCAAATAAAACTTCTCAAACTTTTAAAAAAAGCCTCTAAAATGCAAAACAATGAGTGAAACGGAACAACTATCTTCTTATCAGCAATTTTCACTAAACAGAACTCAGTTAAGCCGTAGCTATAACGTAACGTATCAGTTAAACTTATTTCTAAGCATGAAAAATCAAAACCATACCTTAACTATAGGAGATCGCAAAGTAAATCTCTTAAACACTCTCGCATCTATCGACCATATAATCCTGCAACAAACCATTTCGCAAACGCAAATTCAAACAAAATATTGCACGAAATCAGTTAGTTTCGAAAAATCACATTAGCAAAAAACAACAGCATTTGAAAATTAAACTTGAGATTTATCTTTTTTCGTTATTTTAAGAACTAATTAAGTAGAGAAACGCAAACGCGTGTTGCACGAAATCAGTTAGTTCAGAAAAAGCACAGTAGCAACACAACAACGACATTTGAAAATTAAACTCGAGATTTAACTAAATAGAGAAACGAGTGTTCTTCGCGATAAATGAATTACCGATTTCCTCGAATGAAAAGCTCGTGATCACCGCGATTATTCAATGCAGAAGCGACTTCATCGCAATCATCTTCAGCGTTTCTATCTCGAGCGATTTCTGGATCGAAAAGGAAGTATTCATAGTTTTCGGCGACGGTGTCAGGTGGTTTACCGTCGAGAGCTTCGGCTATGAGGCCGAAGGGTTTGAACTCGCCTAGTAGTGTTAGGCGACGCACGCCTATGGACATTTTTGAAGCTTGCAGAAAGTTTGCTCGGTCGAAACGTGTGGTGATGAAAGAGAAATTAGTCAAATGGAGTGTATAGTGGAACCAAGGTTTCAAATCCCGCTCTTTCTTTTTGGTTGAGTTTGAGTTTGCTACGCGAACTGGTGGGTTGGGTTTATGGGACTAGAGGTTAAACCCTAGAGTTGTTTTTTGGGTTGCTTGTTGCACCTATGCTTTTGCTTGTACATACACTCCCTGTAATCTTATTCTTTTCACGTAGGGCTTCAAATTTGAATTTCGAATAAGATTGTGTTTTTAATGAGGTTTCTCTAATTATGGTGATTTAATTTTAAATTTAAATTTGAAAAACCTAAGTGTAAAAGGTAAATTTATCTAGGAAGATGTTCGATCAAACTTACGGATTGCTTTTATTATGAAAAAAAAAGTAAGTTTATTTTTTAAATATTATATTTTATTAATTATTTTGTCTTCTAAAATTTAACTATTAGACTATTATTTGTAAAATATAATTCATCCTATTATTTGCACAATATTTTATTTTATTTTTATGAATTTTAAGCACTCAAAAAATATCTAGAATTTTAGACCCTTGTCCCACTCTCAAAAGATTAATGATGTTTTTCTATGTATTTTCATAGGACTTTGGCACTCGAAACAACCAGATGTGCATTTCTTATAATTAAAGCATTTGGAATATTTTGAATATGGACATTTTTTTAGTGTCAAAGTATTCAAAATTATCTACACTTCATAAGGTTATAACGGTCGTAACCGATAACCTAAGCACAAAATTGTGAGGAATTTTAACTTTTAGTAATTACGATGGTTCTCGTTGATTTTAAAATAAATTTTGGATTAAATTTCTCTCTATTTTTTATCTCTTATTTCTTTAAACGTGTTTTTATATTTTAATGTTGTTAGTTGCGGAAAAAAATGTGTGGTTTTTAATTAATTATATTCCATTTCCATGGACTATTAACTTTTTCTCCTTATTTTCACCTTGGGTTCATTTTGCTCTTGTAAACATGTGTTGTTGTTTTGTTCGTTTTATTATTTGTTTCTATTTTATTTATTCTCTATTACCAATTTCTTGCTTTCCATGTTTATTTAACTGTTGTTGATTGTTGACAACCTTGATGAAAATTTGTTTAAGAAGTGGGGTTCTTGATTATACTAAAAATAATTTAATAAAATATAAATTCTTTTTTTTTTGTGGAATTTTAATTATTATATAAAAGTTAAATAATTTAAATAAAATATAATAATATGAATCATAATATACATTGAATAATTTACATTTTTTAATTAAAATTATGTATTTCCTAGGCTAAAGTCCCAAAAACATTATTTATTTAAAAAAAATAAAAAATAGTTGCTAGAGATAAATTTTTACAAACATTAATTTTTATTTATTTTTAAACAAAACAATTGCAAGGGCTGGAGTTATAGGAATGTTATTTCGACCAAGCAAAAACTGGGTGTTATCCAACCTTCGGATAGCCTTTGTTAGTCTAAATTTCTCATGGCTTTTTGGCCATAGTAAAAATCAATCTTTCTTGTAGTGTTGCAAAATGAAGGAACCATAGTACAAATTCTACCATGAAATCAAATGAACATTTATATTATAACAAGTCTAAGATTGAAGGGACAGTGGTATGAGAAACACTTTGAAATTTGAAGAGACGCGAAGAAAAATAATAAATGGCTCATAAGTACGTCAACTATAAAAGTGATAAGAGAGAAAATTGAAATCTACATTATGACGAGTTCCGTTGAAATTAAAGAATATTGAAGAAATCTTACATTACGTGAAATTGTAAAAGAAGAGCGAGTTCAATGTTATATAAATGGCTCTAGTAATTCGTTACAAATGGCACTTATTATAAATACTTTAAGCATGTATTTGATTATTTTTCTTATATATTCTATTGTTGTATTAGAGTGTTGTGAGATGTAGTTTGAATATTTACCCTATAGAAAGTGTGCATACTGGGACCATGGAGAGTTTAGAGAAAAGTTTATATGTCGTAACAAGTTTTACACAATATTATTGTATGGTTGTTATTAAATAATGGTTATGGTTTTTTTCTCGGATTTTGAAGTTTTCACATCATATTCCTATGTTTTGATTGTTATTTAAATTTATCTTTTTGTTTATCTCCCAACGCATCCAACTTTGGTGTTTTTCACATGGTTGAACACTCTATTTATAGTGTTGGAAAAGAAAAAGAATCAGAAAATGGAAGGCTCGTATCAAGTGACTGTTAGAAAACAAATGACTGGATTGAGCTTTTGGGAATGGAGGGTGTATAGTAGACACACGTTATGTGACATTGATTATAACCGAAGTTTTTTTTAAAAAAATATTTTAAATTTGGCTTCTAAAAAATGAGTACACGACTGAGTCCCTAACCTCACGTTGTGTTGAGTTGGACTGGAAGGTGGCACACACGTGTGGTGGTAAAGTGATATCCATCACCCCATCACAAACTTTGTACCTCATGGGACATGTCCTAATGGTTCAACTTCCACCTGACATACAACATGACGTCTGAGGCTAAATTGACTAACATTTTGGTAATTCGGCGACTAATATATATTATATGAGTCAGTCGGGTTTGGCCACCGACGAATTGAAATTACAAATTTGAATTCGTCTATGAGAACCCACTCCAAACCAATGTTTCCAAATTTACAATCCGAGGAACTAATTGAAACTACTTGAATTGAAATGGATTTTTTGTCCACCCCTAATATACCTTTGTGCATGTCATGTTCTAGTTTTGATTTAAACATTTGTGTGGTTGTTCCTTTTAAAATTTTGTCGATGAAAAATGTTTATTTTTTTATTGGTGGGATATTTGCACACAATTGTTGGAGGTTGACAAACACACATGTAATGCGTTAGCTTAGTCATTATCTTTGTAGAGTGGTCTTGAATATTTTGATGACGTGTTTTAATTTTAAAATTTGAATCTAATGAAAAAATATTAAAAGTTCAAAAAAATTATTTTCTATTGAAATTGTAAATAATATCATTAACATAAGAAACACTTGTAAATAACATTAATAACATTTAAAATATAATATGATTTGTTTTTTTTGGAAAAAATCTAGGCCACTTTTTTTCTTCCTAACATATGATCTCATTTATGGATTTTTTTGTTTTCGAACTCTAAATTTCAGGTTGAACTTCAATCTCTTAATAATATTTTTTAAAATTATGTAATACTCTTTAAAAAAAAAATGAATTTTGTGCAGTTGATCGGCTTGCACAAACCTACGACCATCCGTGCGTGGATGCATGCTATTGCATGTCACAGGAGAGTTTTGATCACAATATGTGTAATTTAAAAATACTTTTTATGACATATTTCATGTTGGTTGCAAGTAGCCCTTTTGCATGCTGTAAAATAGTGTGCTTTTTATCTTAAAGCATGGTTATATTATGTGGTTAACTTCATCAAAATTGGTTCTTTACTTATCTCTAAGTTTGAGTGCTATGATCCTTTTATGATGTTTGCATGTGAGTCAATATAGTTGAAATTCCATTTTTACGGAAGGTACTAACTAAGAAGTGGGGAAATTTCCCTTAGACACTCTTCAACATCCTATAGTATAAATATTTTGCATTTAGTAATTTTGGTATCAACCCAACAACTAAAATATTTTTTTTTTCTATTTGCAAAATGCGTGAGACATTAACATAAACAATCAATAAAATTAATTAATTAAAATTATATTTTTCTATATAGTATATATAGGATAGTAAAGACATGTACGATATTTTAAAACATGTGCTAATTTATGATTTTAGAGTTGTTATTTGTAAGACTTGATTCCGTGTGAAAATACATAATTTTTTGTTATATATATATTTAGATATTTTTTCTATAATAAAATGTAATATTTTTTAGGTTCGAGGGGAAAAAACTGGGACAGCAATTGGTCACTTGGAGGTGTGACTTTCTATATATATATATATATATATATATATATATATATTATAATTAATTAAAAATATCAATTAATAATATTATAAAATTAATTAAAGTTAGGAAAAAATATAAAAAATTACATAGATCAAGTAGAATTGTTGGTAACATCCGGATAATATTTTAGGTTATGATTGGGTAACGGATATAGTCAATATATGTTATGCATTTTATTTTTAGCATCTATTTTATTTTTAATGTAAGTAAATAATTTTTTTTCCTGAAAAGAAACAAAATTTGAGTATAAAAAATGTGAACATGCTAAAATATTTGAATGTGTTACAATATTTTATATACTATTTTGTATTTTAATAAATAAAATTGATTGCATAATAGAAGAAACTATAATGCAAAATACAAAATATAAGAGAGTTGTAAATTTATTTGCAATGTCACAAGGATAGTAAATAATTAACAAGTGTATATGCAACAAAATAGAAGGGAGGTATTAAAGTATTACACAAATATTACTAACAACTTTATTCAATCTATGTACAAAAATAATAAATAAATAAATAAATAAATAAATAATTAAAAGTAATTAATTAATAATAATATAAAATTAGTAAAAAGAATACAAAAAATTACATAGATTGGATATAGTTATCCAGATATATATATATATATATTATATATATATATATATATATATATTTTTGTTTGGCAATTCAATAGAATTACATTACTATTCTTCTTCATATTTTATTCCGTCGTTCACTTTCTTCTTTTCTTCTATATTTGCGTTCACCTTCTTTTGTTATTGTTCTGTTTCATGTATATTTTACTTATTTATTATTTATTATTCTTTATCTCTTCACGTTTGTTATTGATATTTGTTTTTGCATATTCTCAATTGTTCCGTTCCATAATTTGAGAAACTTGTTAAGTGTTTTAATTTGAAGTTGATATTGCTTAGAATTAATGAATTTTAATATTTTATTGATTTACTATTGTTGAATTTATTTATGTATTTAAAGATTGTTGGATTTTTTTTTTGTAATAAGTTTTTTTTAAATAATTAAATGATGTGATTTAAATTTTATAGTTTTTGAGACATTCGAGTATTAAATATAATTTCATTCATTAAATTTTTTTGTAAAATAAAAAACAAGTTATTATTTATGTATAACCCGTCAACCTAACCCGTTATTGGTCGAGTCGCTTCAGTTCAGGTTAAACAAAAAAAATATATGGGCTAAGAGCTTAACTCAATCCAAAGGTCGGGTAGAGTGTCAGATTTTGACAAAATCGACCCAACCCAATCCACGTACACCCCTACATACAACTGTCTTCTCTTATAATTAAAATTAAACATGATCAATTGCTTATAATAACTTGTGATTAAATTTGATCATTGACTTCATTAATTAAGACCACTAATTATGATTCATGGTAGTTCAATAAATTATTTATTACTAAAATTATAGAAAATACAAACACTTGAAAGTTTATTTGATCAAATTTAACAATTACTAAATTATAATAAAATCATAAAAAATACAAACACTTGAAAATTTGCTTCCAACACCGAGATGAACATCACCACCATAATATTTAGGAAATTTAAAATAGCTAATAGATTTAATATATTAATTTTTGTATTGAGCATTTATAATTAAGTCAAGTTTGAGCAATATCTAAATCTCAATATCATTTCCAACGTAATATATTAATGTAATATTTTGAAAAAAAATCAATCATTTAAAAATCAATAACTTAAGAAATTATATTTAAAATATTTTGTCTATCATATTTTAGTCTTCCTCAATAAAGATTAAATATCTTAATTCATCAACTAGTTATTATACATTAAGTTTGGTTAGTAATAAACAATTAATTAAATAAAATTAGTAATATCTCAATGAAACTAATAATAAATTATCGAAAAATAATGTCGGAAAGTGGAAGGTCGATGAGATGATGGTAAAATTAGTCAAATAAATTTGTCCGCCAGCGTGTAGTTACCTAAAATTAAGTTTTTGACGAGTTGTGCCAACCTCATGCTCTCAACAAGTGTACTTTCATATTTTAATAATAATAAATTATAATTGTAACTTTTTTTTTTATGAAATTATTAATAATGATGAATTTATGACAGTTAATAAGTCTTCTTTAATTAATATACGTTGAGTTCATCGTTGGAATAAAAAAAATAAATGATTTGTTTCAAGACGATGTAGCCTCATGGATCCTACTTAATGAAATTATATTGAATTAACCGTTGCAGATGTTCTAAATGGGTATCAAACTTATTAATAAATAAATCGAATTATAATCATATTATTTTAATCAAATATTTAAAATGAATTTGAATTCGATTTTAAATTTTGTTTCGTAACATTATTTTTTTGCACAACCCTATGTCCTACCTTGAATTATTTAATGATTTTTACTATATACGAATCTCTCAATAATGTTTATAATAATAATAATTTATAAATAACTTGTTGCTGATTTTAAAACATAAAGAAGTTTTATTTCATCAAATAAAAAAAATTAAAAAGTTATAAATTTTGCCTTTTTTTCTTTTCATTTTTTGTTGTTTAATTGATAGTAGTAGAGGTAAATTAAAATTATACACTAGTTGTTGAGAATTTAAAATATACAAAAATATTAATAAACAAATTTTGATTATATTTTTTACATAGAATTAAGTATATAATGTGTGTATATATATTATTTTTATTGGAATATAAGTGAAATTACACATTTAGCTCTTTAATTTGTTTTGTGATTTTATTTTAATTTTTTCATGTTCGTTAAATTTATGTCAATTTTGCCCACATGCAAATATCATTAGTTGTGATTGATTAGAACTTATGCAAATATCAATTTTCTTTTTCTTATCTAAATGAGGTTCTATTTCAATGTTTATCCTTTTTTTTTCCTCTTAATTTTTCATAATATTATATTCTACTTTTCATCTATAGTCCATTTATTCTCAATAATATACTTTTCTTTTTAATATGAACAAATAAATATTGTTTTTGAATTAAAAAAAGGGAGAAAATTTGCATAATGTAGTTGCGATCACTATATGAAGATTGTGAGAAATTGAAAAACTATAATAAGATTAAAAAAAAAGAAAACTAATTCAAACAAATTAATCAATCCAAAAAATAAGTACCTTTCTTGCACAAAGATAAAAGACTTACAAAGAGCTTGAGAGACAAATGCTAACTACATTTATATTGGATTCAAACAAAGTAGGATGAACAAAACCAACTAACCCGACCATACTCTAACCATCTCAATGATCCAATTTGACATACATTCAAGCTCTAACGGGCCATGACGAATCTCACATCGCCAATGTTAGTATATGCAAGTTTTATTAAGTGTGAAAAATTATATTAACAATTGTCTGAACTCAACCACTTCACTTATCTTAAGTATAAAAATCCAACAATTTTTAGGTTGTTTATCAATTTCAATTAGTCATCAAACCACCAATCTAATAAATGAATTGTTTGATAAAAACACAATAAAACATTAACAAAAATAACGAAAGGCCAATATGTTTCGTTTAAAAAAAAGGAAAATAAAATAAACACAGAGTTAAAGAAAGTGAACAACTCAATCAAAAAAAAAGAATTTCATCACGCGAACCAATCCACCTGCATAACTCATAAATCTACACTAATAGAAATCCGTCTATACTGATGCAAAAATCGATCATTGTCAGATGTGTAAATTGCATGCTCAACTTTGAATGGTTTGACAAAATTGGACCCTAACTCACCCGATGTTCAATCCTACCAAATATGATAACTTATCGGTCATATCTCTTATCATCTCAATCAAACATACCTCAATGTATAAATTTTGTTTTATAAATTGGGTATTCGACTCCTTCAAAATTCATAAGTATTTTTTTTTAATAAATATTTATTCACTTATAATCCTTAACAAGTGTTACCAATACACATGTTAAGAATACTTTGTAAATTAAGGTAAAGTAGAATACAAATATTAAATTAAAATTTTATCTAATTTGAAGAAAAAAAAAATGGAAAACATTAAATTAACATTACATAAATTGTAGTTGATAAGGATGTAATTGTCTTTAAATTTTTTAAAAAATGATAAAGAGTTAAGGTGAAGTATAATACAAACATTATATTAAAATCCTATCTAATTTGAAGAAAAAAAATGGGAAAGTGTGGTTTGCATAAATTATAATCACCCACAACTAATAACTACAAATAAAGTTAAAATAGATTTGTAGAAATTTGTTGGAAAATACTAATTTGATTACCAAAAATAAAGTTAGAGGATAAAAAAAAATATTTATGTGTCAAAAGCAAAACTACAAAATAAGTTAAGAGAACCAATACATAATTTAGCTCGAAATTTATTTAAGTTAATTTATTTAAGTTAATGATCTGTGAATGAATCCACAAAATATGAATTATTTCCGACCAAATAAATTTTGAGTATTTGTTACAAGTTTAAATTATTTATTATTGGAACCAACTCATTATTTATTTACTTATATGTTTCTTTTTCCAATATTTACTTTCTTTTTTCCTTGAATGAGAACTTTCTACATATATGTTGGCATAACACACAAGAAGTTCATTTTATTGACTAAACTATTTTTTTTATTGTTATTATCCTTCATATTTTTTGTTCACCGAAAACTTCTAAATATTTATAGAAATAAAAATTTCCAAATATTTTTTTTAGCTTCCAACGAGTCATAGAACGAAAGATCTATGGTTCTCTTTTCGTAAGAGTAATTTCATTTCACCCCCTTTTCATTCGTGTCAGACCCCATTACAATTCAACTTTCAACGACTCTCTCTCTCTAACCTCTTCATTTTGAAGAGGGTCCAAGTCTTCACCTCTGCTACTATTCACAGATCTCGCTCTAATTTGGATCCTCCTCAACCTCAACCTCTCTCTCTACTCTTCATCACTCTTCTACTCTCCTTCCACAAACTCATTCGCTTCTCACAGATCAAAATCTTCGATTTCCAGTTTCTCGATCTAAGCTATCATGGCGGCCGCAAACGCTCCGATCGCCATGAAGGAAGTCCTAACTGTAAGTCCTAACGGGTTTTTCTCCGTTCATACAGCTTAATTTACAGTTCCACCTATCGACTCAAGAACACAAACACTTAATTTTATTTATTTATAGTAATTATTGAATTATTGTTGTTTTGTGCTTATACTTTGTTCAATTTTGATTTTCAAGTAGAATACTCTTCAATTTTACGATATACTAATTTGTTTACTACTTGCTGTAAAATTTGATTAGATCTGAGTGTTTTATTTTTTTTTATATTTTTTGCTTGTTTATGAATTTGATTGTTAGAAGCTTAATTGTTGGATGAATTGAGTTGAGTGATGTGATTTGTGTGATCTGATTTATGACTGTGCAGTTGCCGAGTGTTGGCATCAATACACAATTCATTACTTTCACGCATGTGACCATGGAATCGGACAAGTATATATGTGTTCGAGAAACTGCTCCACAGAATAGTGTTGTTATTGTTGATATGAGCATGCCGATGCAACCGTTGAGGAGGCCGATCACAGCGGATTCTGCTCTTATGAATCCTAATTCTAGAATCCTTGCTTTGAAAGGTAGGATATGTGTTTTGTGTTGTCTTCTCATAAACTTGTGAGTTGCAGTTACTATTATTTTATGTATTGAACAATTGGAACTTTGATATTGATGTAAAATTTGTCTGTCATTACAAATATTAAAACGTATTTGAAGCTTAGTAATAGTATGGTTGAATCATGTAGTTGTATCATTTTGTTGATACACGTGTTTGGTGAAATGAAACAAATTGGTTAATTTTGACTAGTTTGACTTGACTTGACTTGCTAATCCAACTGCCGAAGTATGTATACTTCAGCCCGGTATGTATCCTCGAGGCAGAATGTCTCTAGCTCATTCAAGTATTATAGACATCCTGATTGGTCGGGGCGCAGAGCTGTGAAGTTGGGATATTTGATTGATTTGAGAATCTAGAATCAATTGGCTTCCTTGTTTTTAAATTCTATATAATGAAGTTAGACACCATGACTTTAAGTGCTATAATAATATTTTTGGGAAAAAAATTAAGAACCATTGCTCTGACCGTCCCACACACAAGGGGATGCAAGAAGAGAGGCTATTAGATGAAGAGTTTATTTAGGTAGATGATAGAAAGAAGTAATAGTTTGGTTTTGTGGTTAACCTATGGCTTTATACTTGTCAATTTACTTGGAGATATATGAAATTTATTGCTCTTAATGCAATATATCCGATAAATTATTTTCTCTATGTTTTTTCACTTTTACTAATGTATGAAATTATTAATCACCCCAATCTCAGTTAGGCCTTTAAGATGTTGCAATCAGACATATTTTTCACGTTGTCAACATTTACCTGGTTTGGAGTGATTAAAAGAAAAAATAATCAGCATTTAGATACCTATAATAATGTTCATAAATCATAAGTCTCCCGATTCCCAAATATTAGGCAATATTTGGGTTCCAGTTTATGTGCCATGTGCTTCTGTTAGTTCTGTATTTAAAATATTATTTGCTTTTGGATTAACTTCACTTACAAGCTGCATTGTTCTATTGAAGCCCAACTCCAAGGGACTACACAGGACCACCTACAGATATTTAACATTGAATTGAAAACAAAGATGAAATCACATCAGATGCCTGAACAGGTAATAATTACGTGTTAGGATACAATAAACATGCAGTAACATAATATGTCCCTAAGAATAACATTGTTAATTTATGTGGAGTGCCCTTATTTTTCACGTATAGGTAGTCTTCTGGAAGTGGATTACCCCCAAAATATTGGGTATTGTGACACAGACCTCTGTATACCACTGGTCAATTGAAGGTAGGATAATGATGATTGTAATCTTCTTGTACTCAACCTTTTTATCGGTATTACATATTTTGGTTTACACATTCTTAATGTGCTTGTAGCCCGTCTGTAAATTTTTTACTAATATATGGTTCCTGATCACCATAACTTGTAGGTGATTCTGAACCTGTTAAGATGTTTGAGAGAACAGCGAATTTGGCAAACAACCAGATAATCAATTATCGATGCGACCCTACAGAAAAATGGTTGGTCTTGATTGGTATTGCTCCTGGTTCTCCCGAGGTATATCTCCGCTTCCTGTCATTGTTGGCTATCATAGGGAAACCCATTTCAAATTTTCAACTATAATTAGCTTTTTCATTCAGACCATATGTGCTTATCCTCACCTCTGTTTCAGCCACATTTATTGTGTATAATTGTATAGACAATTATGTTCTTTCAACTGTGATCTTAGCAAGCCTAATCTATTTGGTTTGTTTCTTTATATTATTTTGCATTATAGAGGCCACAATTGGTTAAAGGGAACATGCAACTTTTCTCTGTGGATCAGCAGCGTAGTCAGGCTCTTGAAGCTCATGCTGCATCGTTTGCCCAATTCAAAGTGCGTTATCTTATGATTCTGTGTTCATCTTCATATAATTAAGTTATTTTTAGATATTACCTGAATAATTGAATAATACCAAACTATGCTATTATGTGTTGGGCAAATTTTGATTTTATTTTCTGGACAGGTTCCTGGGAATGAAAATCCTTCTGTTTTGATTTCTTTTGCCTCAAAAACACTTAATGCTGGTCAAATTATATCTAAGTTGCATGTCATTGAACTGGGTGCGCAGCCAGGTCTGCATATTCTTACCTTATTCACATCTATCTTTCATGCCTTTATTTTATGGGCAATATAGCTTAAAAATAAATCTATATTTTAATGCCAACCAAGTTATCCTATCTCGAGTTTCCAAATTTAATGTTTCTGGTAAATCTAAAAATTAAATTGGTTATTTACATCAATATGTATTTATCATGCTTGATCTATAACTAGAGGTGGAGTGATCATATCAGTGGCAAGAATGGCCATTTTATATAATGTCCCTACAGACTACAATGGTACTTGTGTTTTGCTATAACTTAACTCAGAACTTAACAATTTCATAAACTTCATTTGCGGACAGTGTTGTTGATGGTGGTGGAAGGCCAAAAATCCACCATATAAACATGCCATCGAGGCCCATGGCGCCGATGTGGCGGGCATCCCTTCACAAATTGCATATGTTGGTTGTGAAAAAATCTGCCACGCCATGGCCGACATTATACAACATTGTTTGTGGATCGATGAAATGCAGTCAATCAAATGTATTTTATTTTGTCCTTTGACCATGCTTCAAGGACTGTTTTTCCAATTGTTACCATGCTTTGACTGATGAAAGGCATAATATTTTTTGTTAGTCCATGCTTCACGAATTGCTTTCCCATTTGTTACCATGTATTTGGTGGATGGGAAAATTTTAATGTGACAGATGTATGTATTTTTTTCTTTTTCATTTATAATGGGTTCATGTTGAGTTTTCTATTGTAGTGATAAACATATGTAGCCCTGTATGTGGGAGGTATATGAAGCAGAAAATATTTATTAAATGTATTAGATATGAGTTGCATTACGTAACAAATTTCATAAATCTAAGAATATTTATCTAAATAAGGCACCTGAAGATGGACCGGGGTTTTGTTGTGGTCTCACATCAACTAGTGATATGACCAAATTAATCCTTGTAAAAGCTTCGGTAATCCCCGCTTCTTGAGCAAGCTTTTGGAGTTGAGTTGGGTCCAACATAAATTTTAAGATAACATCAAGCATATTTTAAATCTGTTATTGAGTCATGATCCGTGTTATTCCACCTGCATTTGTCCATATGCTCCAGATCTTGTTCTGAGTGTGAGAGGTTTTGTTGTGAGATCCCACGTCGACTAGCGGTATGGCCAAAATAGTCCTTACAAAACTTGGGCAATCTTCACCTCTCGATATAGCTTTTATGATTGAGTTAGGCCTAAAGCCCAAATTGATAGAGGTGTATTGTAAAATTGAACTGTGTCTCATTATATCACCTGTGATTAAGTTGATCATACTTCTGGAGTTTACCTTTAGAAATTTGTTGGCAGGGAAACCATCATTTACAAAGAAACAAGCAGATCTTTTCTTCCCCCCAGATTTTGCTGATGACTTTCCAGTTGCAATGCAGGTACAGAAGTTGCTAGTGTTGTTCATTTTATACAAAATTGTAGATATCTGATTTCTACTTTGATATGTTTTTCAGATATCCCACAAATATAGTTTGATTTATGTGATTACCAAACTTGGCCTACTCTTTGTATACGATTTGGAGACAGCTACTGCAGTATATAGGAACAGAATTAGTCCAGATCCTATATTTTTGACATCAGAAGCCACATCAGCAGGTGGCTTTTATGCCATCAATAGGAGAGGCCAAGTTTTATTGGCCACTGTTAATGAACAAACAATTGTGAATTTTGTCAGCGGTCAAGTATGTTTCTGACCTTTTTATCACTTTTATGATGTGAAGCGGAATGAGTTGGCATTTAACACATTTCATATTGGTTACTGTTGCAGTTAAACAATTTGGAGCTAGCTGTAAGTCTTGCCAAAAGAGGAAATCTTCCTGGTGCTGAGAAGCTGGTATGTCAAATTTTGTGCAGAACTCAACTTTAGTAATAATGTTTCGTCATTGGAATTTGGGAATGTTGTCAGCGAGATCCCAAGAACTTGGAACCATTATCTGTTAATCTCAAGTTGTTTCATATAACTGCCAAATACTAACTTGCATGAAGTTTATTTATGTCCATGCAATAAAAAGTGCTACATTTAGATAGGTAATTGCTTGCTAAAAACAAAAAAGATAGGTAATTGCTAATGCTAATATTTCTTTTTGGCAGTCACTTATTAAGTTCATTTCACCAGTGTTCAGCATATGTTTCCTTACCTTACCAACATTTGTTGTATATTTGTTTTGCACCGTCGACCATTTTATCTTAGACATTTTATTTCATGTTTGTAAAAGGTATATGCTTGAGATGAGTGAGGTTGCATGAGTGACCCTAGTGATGCTTACTGCAATATTGTTGCTTCTTTTTTCATTATTTAATCAATGGTGACTGTGTAATAGCTTCTTAAGAAATGGCGACTGTTGTATTTCTGGTTATTATTATTATTATTATTATTATTATTTATAGCATGATGGAAATACTTGTTGTCATTGCAGGTTGTGGAGCGTTTTCATGAGCTGTTTTCCCAAACAAAGTATAAAGAAGCAGCCGAGCTTGCTGCTGAATCTCCTCAAGGAATCCTTCGTACACCTGACACAGTTGCTAAATTTCAGGTTTCTTGATAAGATGTAGCTATTTGTGAATTTTCTCATGCTCTCTCTGCTACTTCAGTTACAGCCATCTTTGGGTTATTATTTGCCTTTAGGTGGTGTTCTTTTGTTTGGTCAGTTAGATAATAATTTTTTTAAGTGTAGTGTAGCTATCTAGCTCGTTTAGCTTTCAGGCACATGTGTAATGATGTTAAACTGTATAGCAGAATTTTGACTTCAGATTTACTTAGGTAGTCAAGATCAGGTAATCTGAACTAGGCCTCTATAAATTGATTAATCACTGTAATTTCTCTCAATTAAATAGATTCAGTTTCAGTTTATGAAAATATTCTTTTACTCTGATTTTTCTCGCACTTTCCATCACTTTCCTGCATTGTTGATTCTGCTTAACTTGTAGTGTTTAAAAATGTGATTATATGTTCTATTTGGCAGAGTGTTCCCGTTCAAGCTGGACAAACTCCACCGCTGCTGCAGTATTTTGGAACACTTTTAACGAGGGGAAAGCTGAATGCCTTTGAATCGTTAGAATTGTCTCGGTTGGTTGTTAACCAGAACAAGAAAAATCTGTTGGAAAATTGGTTGGCAGAGGACAAGCTTGAATGCAGTGAGGAGCTAGGAGATCTTGTTAAGGTTGAGTTGGATTAAACATTTTGTGGATTCAAATTATTTTTATGTTTGTATGTTCATCTTTCTAATTGGCTGCCCGATGAGGTACCGCTGCTTATCTTATTTGCATTTTTGAAATGGTGAATTTCTATTAATTTTCATGGGTATGCGCCGTTGTAGACTGTGGACAATGATCTTTCTTTAAAAATATACATCAAAGCTAGAGCTACTCCAAAAGTTGTGGCTGCTTTTGCTGAGAGGAGGGAGTTTGACAAGATTCTGGTCTACTCTAAGCAGGTACCTGTTTACTCATTAATTAAAGAATATTAACTTTGATGCATACGATACTTCAATACTATTATAGCAGGCTGAACATTTTTCTCGACCTGCATAATTAGCATTGTGTGTATTACATTTCTATTTTACTGGAAATATTTGGTCCTAATAAATTTCATTTCTTATTTGTTGCTGTAGGTTGGGTACACACCTGACTACCTCTTCCTTTTGCAAACCATTCTCCGGACAGATCCCCAGGTTAGGGAGAAAGCTCTACCATTTATGTTGTTAATTATTTTAGTTGAACACTTTCTGTAATTTTCCCATTGTTTGCCACCTTTTTGGTTGCTGTGCTTTTTGAACAGTGTTTGCACATTAAGTTGACAATATCTGGTGAGTTTTTTCTCCAAGGAAAATTTCTACAAATTACCATTTTTATTTACTCTTCAGGGTGCTGTTAATTTTGCATTGATGATGTCTCAAATGGAGGGAGGTAGCCCAGTTGATTACAACACCATAACTGATCTGTTTCTTCAGGTTGTTCATGACGAGTGGTTATTTCATATTTTAGTTTCATCATTGTTGATTTATCATACTATGCTTCTAAACATTATTGCCATTTTCTTCTTGGTTATTCTTTGGCCTGCTCAGAGAAACCTGATCCGCGAGGCAACGGCTTTTCTCCTCGATGTTTTAAAACCAAATCTACCAGAACACGGATTCCTTCAGACAAAGGTTGGGATCTTTGTTTCCCAGTTGTTATGGGCATTTTACTGTTAGCAATTCTTTCTTTGTAGTAATACAATTTTCTTGTGGATTGTTGTTCAGGTGTTGGAGATTAATCTGGTAACTTTCCCCAATGTAGCTGATGCTATTTTAGCTAATGGAATGTTCAGCCATTATGACCGTCCTCGTATTGCCCAACTTTGTGAAAAAGCAGGCCTTTACGTGCGAGCTTTACAAGTAAGGACTTGCTAAATGTTTTATTTTTGTACTTTCCATACTCAAGCTTAAAGTCATACATTTTGTTGATTACATCTTTCTTCGTGCAGCATTACACAGAGTTACCAGATATAAAACGTGTGATTGTTAATACACATGCAATTGAGCCTCAGGTTTTTTTTGCCTTATTGCTCCTATCTAATTTAGGGTTTACAGTATATCAAACGTTCCTCTAAAATGCTTACTCATTATTTGATTATTGCAGTCACTTGTAGAGTTTTTTGGTACTCTGTCAAAAGAATGGGCATTAGAGTGCATGAAAGACCTATTACTGGCCAACCTTAGAGGCAATTTACAGATTATTGTGCAGGTATAGAAGTGTCATTTTCTTTTACGACTTGGAGCTTACTAATAATTGATAAACTAAGCTTACTTGTGTCTGTTCAGGTTGCTAAAGAATATTGTGAGCAACTAGGCGTTGATGGCTGCATAAAAATTTTTGAACAGTTCAGATCATATGAAGGACTATACTTTTTTCTTGGGTCATATTTGAGCTCCAGGTTTGTGATTTTTTTTTTCTTGTTGGTAATTGATCCTGTTTATACCTGATATATATTTTCCACTGTTTTTATGCTGATATATCATACATTCTTATCTGAATAATATGGGGACAGCGAGGATCCTGACATTCATTTCAAGTACATTGAGGCAGCAGCAAAGACTGGTCAAATCAAGGAGGTTGAGCGTGTGACAAGAGAATCCAATTTCTATGATGCTGAAAAAACAAAGAACTTCCTGATGGAGGCCAAGCTTCCAGACGCACGACCTTTAATCAATGTTTGTGATCGATTTGGGTTTGTTCCAGATCTAACACACTACCTGTACACAAACAATATGCTTCGCTACATTGAAGGTTATGTCCAGAAGGTATCATAGTTGCCTTGCTTATCTCATGAGTGTTATATATCATCTCTTTTTCTGTGCGTCAGCATTTGTATCTTTCTGTATAGGTGAATCCCGGGAATGCTCCTTTAGTTGTTGGGCAACTGCTAGATGATGAGTGTCCAGAAGATTTTATCAAAGGTTTGATTCTTTCTGTTCGTTCCTTGCTGCCAGTGGAGCCCCTTGTGGAGGAATGCGAGAAGAGGTGGGGTTTGTCCTTTGATCTTTATGTATTGTTGATTTGTATTCATTTTTTTTTATTCTTTAACCTGCAATTATTTTGTATGCAGGAACCGGCTTCGTTTGCTCACACAATTTTTGGAACATCTCGTGAGTGAGGGTAGCCAGGATGTACATGTTCACAATGCACTGGGTAAAATTATCATTGATAGCAATAACAACCCAGAACATTTTCTCACAACCAACCCGTACTATGACTCTCGAGTTGTGGGCAAGTATTGTGAAAAACGTGACCCAACCTTGGCAGTTGTTGCTTACCGGCGAGGACAATGTGATGAAGAACTTATCAATGTCACTAGTAAAAATTCTTTGTTCAAACTGCAAGCAAGGTTTGTAGTGTATATGTAGTTCTTTCTTCGACCAAATCAATGTTCTTGTATTCATTGCTCACTTGCTTATATGTGGTGACAGATATGTTGTTGAGAGAATGGATGGTGATCTGTGGGCTAAAGTTCTTGATCCTGATAATGACTATAGAAGGCAACTTATCGATCAGGTTGTATCTACTGCTTTGCCTGAAAGCTCAAGCCCTGAACAGGTTTCTGCAGCTGTTAAGGCTTTCATGACAGCTGATCTGCCTCATGAATTGATTGAACTTCTTGAGAAGATTGTGCTTCAGAATTCTGCATTCAGTGGGAACTTCAATTTGCAGAATCTTCTTATTTTGACAGCGATAAAGGCAGATTCATCCAGAGTTATGGACTATATCAATAGACTAGATAATTTTGATGGACCTGCAGTTGGAGAAATGGCTGTAGAAGCGCAGTTATATGAGGAAGCCTTTGCAATTTTCAAGAAGTTCAACTTGAATGTTCAAGCAGTCAATGTGTTGCTTGATAATATTCGTAGCATTGATAGAGCTGTTGAGTTTGCTTTCAGAGTTGAAGAAGATGCTGTATGGAGTCAGGTGGCGAAGGCCCAACTCAGGGAAGGGCTTGTAAGTGATGCAATTGAGTCATTTATACGAGCAGATGATGCTACACAATTTTTGGATGTTATCCGTGCTGCTGAAGATGCCGATGTTTACCATGACTTGGTCAAATATTTGTTAATGGTAAGACAAAAGGCAAAAGAACCAAAGGTTGATGGTGAGCTCATTTATGCATATGCAAAGATTGATAGGCTTAGTGACATCGAGGAGTTCATTCTGATGCCAAATGTTGCCAATCTACAAAATGTTGGGGACCGATTGTATGATGAAGCATTATATGAGGCTGCAAAAATCATATTTGCCTTTATATCTAACTGGGCCAAGTTGGCTATTACACTGGTCAAGTTACAACAGTTTCAAGGTGCTGTCGATGCAGCACGGAAAGCTAACAGCTCAAAAACATGGAAGGAAGTTTGCTTTGCTTGTGTTGATGCAGAGGAGTTTCGTTTGGCCCAGATATGTGGACTCAACATTATTGTTCAGGTAATATGTTAATTTCAGAATTTCTAAGGAACTAAATATATTTTTAAAAATAAATTAGGAAGCTTTTTCTTGATTTTTGATCCCACTTGCTTTCTATTTAGAGAGCCTGACTAAAACGAACTTCAGAATGTAATGCAAACCATTCTCCCTTAAAGTATGCTGCAAATATGTAAATGTGTAAATGATTGGAAGGCTTTTACACTTGCTGTCTGGACATTTTTTTGGCCTGCTAGTAGTGAGCTTATTTACTTTCCGATGCTTACTGTGTCAAACTTTTTGGTAATTATGCAGGTGGATGACTTGGAAGAGATCAGTGAATATTACCAAAATAGAGGTTACTTCAATGAATTAATATCTCTCATGGAGAGTGGTTTAGGGTTAGAACGGGCTCATATGGGCATCTTCACCGAGTTAGGAGTTCTTTATGCTAGATACCGCCCTGAGAAGCTTATGGAGCATATCAAACTATTCTCAACCCGCCTCAATATTCCAAAACTCATAAGAGCATGTGATGAACAACAGCATTGGAAAGAATTGACCCTTTTGTATATCCAATATGATGAGTTTGATAATGCCGCAACTACCATCATGAACCATTCACCTGAAGCATGGGATCACATGCAATTCAAAGATGTTGTTGTCAAAGTTGCTAATGTTGAGTTGTATTACAAGGCTGTTCACTTTTATTTGGAAGAACATCCAGATCTCATCAATGATATTTTGAATGTCCTTGCACTTCGTGTGGACCATGCTCGTGTTGTTGACATCATGAGAAAGGTAACCTCATCAATGACAATTTTTTTGTTAGATATTAGTTTGCGACTTGCCTGCTATAACACCTGTGGATGTTTTCCATGTAATGTACTATAGGCTGGTCACCTCCGTCTTGTGAAGCCATACATGGTTGCAGTTCAGAGCAGCAATGTATCTGCTGTTAATGAAGCCCTGAACGGGATATATGTTGAGGAAGAAGATTATGATAGATTGTGCGAGTCAATTGATTTGTATGATAACTTTGATCAAATAGGCCTTGCACAAAAGGTAATCTGCAGTTGCTCTTCATGGTGACTTTTTTCAGTTTCAATTTATGGGAAACTGATAGATTAATTATTTTATGATGAAGATTGAAAAGCACGAGCTCGTTGAGATGAGACGTGTTGCTGCTTACATTTACAAGAAGGCAGGAAGGTGGAAGCAGTCAATTGCTTTGTCAAAGAAGGATAACCTGTACAAAGATGCCATGGAGACAGCTTCACAATCTGGCGAGCGTGAACTTGCCGAGGAGTTGCTTGTTTATTTCATTGATCAGGTACTAAATAATTCATTTTGAAAATGCACATCCAATTCATTTTCTTGCAATATCCCATTTGCTTAGGTTTATTATTATTACTGACCAACATGTTTTGTTAAATTGCCATGAGGGTCTGAATCACCATCACTAGCATGCGCAGTAGTCCCTCTTGTGGCTTGTTCAATTCTAAATCATGTAGAGAAAAAAACTGACACCTATTAGTATATTCTTTTTTTGTCAAGCCTAGTAAATTTGTTCTGCAAGTGCACATTAGGGACTTACGATCAACAATTTACTGAAGGATTGCCCTTTAATGTTCTTGCTTGAGGATCTAAGCTGTTTCCTGTGCACACATGGAATGATGGTAACCTAATTTATTATGTGCAGAGTTTTCTAATTTTTCTTTTCACATGATTATACAGGGAAAGAAGGAATGCTTTGCATCATGTCTATTTGTTTGTTATGATTTAATACGAGCCGACGTTGTTCTGGAACTTGCTTGGATGCACAATATGATTGACTTTGCCTTCCCATACCTCTTGCAGGTTTGCATTTTGTCAATGCTGCTGTGTTATATTTCAGTTGTGACATGTTATTTTATGACAACTCTGTTGATATCAGGCTTAAGAAACACTTACATTACTGGAAATTTCCTCTCCTGTCCCTGACTGTTTTGCCGAGAATCATACTAACTAGCTTATAACCCTGTTTTCTCTTCAAAAGGGAATTTGGTTGTCTTTGCAAAGTCTGGTAGTTTATGGGTTGCAGTCTTTAAACGGGCGCTTTGAACTGCTTTTAGATGAATGTTGGGTTTTCAAATTCATATTGATAAAAGTGATAACTATAATAAGTTTAACATATTAGTTAGTATGCTTAGCTAATGAAGGTTGTGGATGGTCTTATGTATCTGTGGTCTGTGGTATTGCATGGGATATCCAAGCAATTCTAGTTTGAAATATTTTTTTTATTCTTCCATGGATTTAAATGGATCTATGTATTGCCATTTTAATCTAGTTCTTTCTTTCACCATCTTCTCTTTGCTGTTGTAGTTTATCCGTGAGTACACAGGCAAAGTTGATGAACTAGTGAAAAACAGAATTGAAGCACAAAATGACGAGAAGGCTAAAGAGAAAGAAGAAAAGGATGTAGTTGCACAACAGGTAATTATCTTGCCACTTTTCTGATGCCCAAAATCTAATTTTTGTTGTCGCTTTGCAGAGTAATTTAGGGCCCGTTTGTGGATTATATATAATAAAGTGATTTTTGCATTCAATAATTCTGAGTTTTTTTAAAAAAAATAACAGACGCAATTAGTGTTTGTTTACCGCAGCATTTTAAAAAAAAGCCATCTCTATCAAAAATAATTTTCATAACAAGCTAATTTGAAGCTGTTTTTAGATTATTTTCAAATTGTTATTGTTTTAAAAAACTGTAGCAAATAGATAAAGAAATTGTAACAAACAGATCCAGACCTTTAATCTCATTCTTCATCCACTAGAGACTGGACATTATAGTAGTACTGATATAAACGTGTTTGCTTTTGTAGAACATGTATGCTCAATTGTTGCCTCTTGCTTTGCCTGCACCACCAATGCCTGGAATGGGAGGACCAGGTTTGGGAGGAAGCTATGGGCCTCCCCCTCCAGGAATGGGGATGCCCCAAATGCCTCCTTTTGGGATGCCACCCATGGGTAGCAGTTACTAACCAGCATGCAATGGTGGCAAGTATAGCATGAATCTGGGTTTTTATGGAGAGCAATATAGCTGCTGCTTTTGAATTTTTGTGTAGATTTTCTCTTTGCGAATTGGATGCAGCATTCTTTCTTTGTTTCTCTGGTGGAGGTGGAGATTTTAGTTAATTTCAAGTTTGTCATACTAGATAAGTCCTTTTTTTTTCGGGTTGTAGCTGAGCTAGTCGATAAATTTCTGTATTCTTCCATTTTTCTTGTATTAAAATTATTTAGTCAAGTATAATACGAAGTTTACTGATTTTAACAGTCAGATTTATGTGTAGATTATTTCAGTCATTGTGGTCATAATTGCAGTTATTCTTGCAATATCAAGAATGAAATTTCATATTGTCACAAATTTTTAAAAAACTAATTGTCATTCAATAATTTTAGAATCTTGATTATTCAAGTCATTACAATCATACAGTGATTTTGCCATTCAATATTTTAGAATTTTTTTTAGAGATTTTGTTCATAAAGTACATTACATTTAACCACAAACTTAAACGAATTACAA
Organism: Cicer judaicum; assembly: GCA_037974835.1. Classification (NCBI taxonomy): domain Eukaryota; kingdom Viridiplantae; phylum Streptophyta; class Magnoliopsida; order Fabales; family Fabaceae; genus Cicer; species Cicer judaicum. The sequence goes on from JBBPBS010000247.1 coordinate 1,308,022, forward strand.
TTTCATGTATTTCACCGACATATAGATGTAAACAATAAAAAATTGTGATTAATTAAGTTTATAAAGGGTGAAATACCATTTAAGTAATTTGTATCGGATGAGGTGTCTTTTATTTTGTACAAATCATCACAATAACTAATAAAATGTTATTTGAATACTGATTAAGAGTACTTATATACACACATTAATTGATTAACATGTCTTTTTACCAATTGAGCTGTACTTGTAGAACATAAAAATATTGATTTAGTTAATAGAGATATATCGTGTCACGACTCTGTTCAAATACAATAGAAGCACTATCTACTCTTCTCGTGTCGATTGTCGTCTTCTTTAAGTTAAATCCTTAACCTTCCTTTTCCGTTCTATGCACTCATTTTTAACATCATTGTCGGACAACTATGGCCCTTGATCCACATCTCTCTACCCAAGCAAAACAAATACACTGCTGGTAGTACATAGTTTGTTATAATTCCAACTAATTAACTAACTACTTTTAGTTTTATTAGTTAGATAATGTTGAGTTTGTTGCATCTGCTTTTATATCTAACTTGAATCAAGTATCTTCAAATGGCCCATGATTGTTAAAAACCGATGTGAACTTGCATAGGCTTAATAACCAATTTTCCAATCTATAAACAAATTTGCCTTTAAAAAAAATAATGATAAAAATAATTCAAAAATATACGAGTAACAATGAATGTATTTATTGGTTATATAAGAGGTAAACGATTTTTTTACTGGGAGATAAACGAAAACTTGAGAACATAAAAATTAATAATTAATATTAAATTTAATACACAAAAGATCTACGATGACTCCAACATAATTACTTCCATTGGAAGAAACATGTGAGAAAAAAATCTGATACATGAAATCAAATTTCTAACTATAAATTGACATTTGATGTAATTTTATTGACTTAATTATATTTTTAATTTCTCTATCCTAAACTATGTATAATTTAGGTCCCTTTAATTTTTTATGGAACAATTGTCGTACCTCTAAGTTTTTTATTGTTTCAATTAAGCCCTTTCATCTCTGTAATTTGTTTATAGCCCTGAAATTCTCATAATCTATTAAAATTTAGCAATTGAGTATCAAATTTGGTAAACTAATTAAGTCCGATGTAAGTAGTTTAGTGATCTAAAAGACACCAAATAAAATTTCAAACCTGGAAAACTAACCGTTTCGTTTCCAATTTTCTTTTATAAAGGTTAGTCAAACATTTAAAAAAAATATATTTTTAATTTTCCAATAAAAAAAAAAACTAGAGTAAATACCGGTGTTACTAGTGAAAAAATCTAGCTTGGCCTAAAAAAGTTAAAAAAAGTGAATAAATCTAGCTGGTTATTATTTAATTAAAAATTTAAAAAAATTCCTTTAATATCGAAGCGGTAACCATATCATATGCATGTCTAACTGCAAAAACAAATTACAGTTACAAAAAGTCCTTTCTTTGCTCGTTCCGTTAATTCATTCATCCAATTCCCTTCTATTTTGGTGAAACATTATATTCATTCATCCAATTCCTTCTAACTATATATCACCACACTTAAATAACCGACGTCCGTTACAACTTCTTCTTCATTTTGACTTACCATCAGTTAGTTGGCATCATATATTATTATCATAACTATATTAATTAAAAGTATATTTAATTTCATTAACAAAATAATATTAAAAGTCAAAATTATATTCATATTTCATCTGGAAATGATTAGTCCATCCTAACTGCCACCCATAAACTTCAAATCATGATTTAAATAAAACACAATAAAAGCAAATTGGTCAAAAAAATTATCCATCCTTGTTTATGTTTATAGGAAAAAACGTTATTTGAGTCAGTTAGATAAAGGTGTGGAAGTTATAACTTCCACCATTATTAATCACCCACTCCTTTCATAAACCCCTCAATTAATCAATCAAATTTCACATAAAAATAAAACCCACCCATAAACTTCCACCTACCTAAGTCCAAACGAAAAAACACCAAACTTCTATTATTTGCAAATAAAAAAAAAAAATTTATAACCGAAGTTTCAACCTTCACAAGAAGAAGAAGTTGAAGTACAGAAATAATCACGTTGGAAACCAGATATCAACTTCACAAGTAGTTATTATATACACACAAATTCAGTTTTAACTTTTAAGGTTCTTTCAATTACAGTTTTTCAGTTTCTTTATTTATATATTTAAAACAGAGTCATAATAATTTCATAAACACAAACACACGTTAATTGATAAATTGTTATTATTATACATTACAATTTACACATCAACATTTTTCTTTCTCTGGGGCATTTTCACAAACAGGTAAAAGAAGAGATCGATTTCGACGATGATTGGAGCAAATTCAAATTCTAGTTCCGGTGATGATAACGGTGATAAAGTGAAAGGTTCATGGAGTCCACAAGAAGACGCAACGCTGGTAAAATTGGTAACCGAACACGGCCCACGAAATTGGTCCGTCATAAGCAACGGAATCCCCGGTCGTTCCGGCAAATCATGCCGTCTCCGGTGGTGTAATCAGCTGAGTCCCGACGTTCAACACCGTCCTTTCACTCCGTCGGAAGATAACATCATAATTAAAGCGCACGCCATTCACGGTAACAAATGGGCGACGATTTCTCGTCTTCTTCCAGGTCGAACCGATAACGCGATAAAAAACCACTGGAATTCAACCCTCCGCCGTCATCACATGGAGGTTCCGATAATTCCCTCCTCCGTGGGTATCGGAAAACGTCCTCCTAACACTTATGACGGTTATAACAGTTTGTTGGATCTAGGTTCCCCTTATAAACGGCCGTGTTTAGAGAATAACGGTTCACGTGACGGTGAAGAAACGGTTACGGAAGAGGAAGATGCGAGTAATAACGTTGCCGTTACAACGTCGTTAAGTCTTTTCCCACCTGGAGAGAAATTTATGAAAGAAGAAAATAAAAAAGAAGAAAATTTTGAAGCTAATGTGAATGTATTTGGAAATGATTGTTTGAAATCGATTATTCAGCGTATGATAGCGGAGGAAGTTAGGAATTATGTTGATAGCATGCGCCGTGATGGGTTTCAACTTGGAACTGGGTTAGCTCCTGATTCAACATTTCGAAAGTGAAAGAATTACATTTTTTTTTTATAAATTTTTATAATTGTTTTTAGGTTTCTACTCCTGTTCTATCAGACAAGTTTGTGTTTTTAATATATTTTTTGGAGTTCCTTTTGTTATTTTATTTTCTTGATAACTTTGTTAATAATTTTATTAGTTGCGGCGACCTTTGATTTGTTGAATTTTAAAATTGGTAAAAATTCAGTTAGTGCAATGTGAAATTACTACACGAATTTGTATTTGAATGTTATATGTTTACGGTCTATACGTTAATAGAAAAAATATGTATAACTTTTTATTTTAAAGAGTAAAAGAAATAGTATTAATTATTGAATAATAAATTAAAGTAAATACCGTAGATATACGAGACCCTGAATAAAATACAATGGTTTCTATTTTATTTTGATCCCGAGCTAAAAGACAAAGGAAAAGAAAAGTCACTGTTGGGTATATTGAAGTTAAAACTCCTTGTGTAGTTGTTTTGGCTGATTACATCATTACTTCCACTTTCATTAATTTGGATATTAACTTGAAATATTAACAAGGAAAGCAGCATATCTCAATGTCTTTTGAGAAGACATAGTTTTGAGGCTATCAAATGGCAAACCAAATATGACTTTCTTATCAACATTTTTGTACTCAATTTTAAATGACCAAAGTAATTTGCTCACTATTGGGTATGAGTAGTTCGAAAGAAAAAAAATTGCTCACTTTTCTTTTTTCATCTTTCTCTTCTCCATTTAGTAAATCTTTTTTCCTTCTTCCTCATTCTACATCTTTGGTTGGATAGATTTCGAATTACTAAAATTGTGTTAAGATTTGAATTTTTTAAGGAACTGTAATTTTTTGAGTTAATTCAAATTCTTTGAAATTTATTACTTTCTTTTGACAATAAATTTAAAACGTTTTTGAAATTAAGGGATTTAATGAACTATTTCTTTAAAGTTAAATTTAGGATATTTCAAATACCACATTAAAAACTATGAATATGAAATTCCTTTTGTCCCTTATAATATATGAATCATAAAATCATTAGAATTTTCTTCAAATTTATAAATTTGTTTCTTTATATTACAAAATTTGCAAATTGATCCATATTAAATATTACAAATTAGTTCTTATAAATTTTGCATATTAGTCCCTATAAATTCTAAAAAAACTCATATAGTGCCTGACTTTTACAAAATTTCAAATTTAAGACATGTATAAAAATAAGAAATTTAACCAACTGGTGTATGGTTTTACTCAAAATTGTAAGTGTTATTATGTGCTGCCACAAAAATTATTGTGTTTCTTGTCAATCTTTTTTAATAATGATAAACATTTTCTTTTTGAAAATTTACTTTAAAAATAGATTGAATATTTCTAAAAAATTAAGAAAATCTCAATATTTTTTTCAGTATTTGAAAAAAATTCATTTCCTCTAATTATATCTTGTGGTTTTTATTATCTTATTTTAAAAGAAGTTAAAAGTTATAGTGTTGTAATATTTTATTATTATTATTATTATTAAGATTTAATTTATATACATATTGTAAATAATTTTTATATTATTAATTAATTATAACCGTTTCATTAGTAGATATATTTGACTTTTATTAAAATCACATATAAAATCATTCTAATTCCCAATAAATAATTATAATAATAATAATTTAATTTTTTTAATAATAAACATAATAATAATTTAATTCTTATTATTAAATCGTTATATTTTTTTGGTTTGTCTATTTATATATATAGAGAGAGGTGGGGAAAGATATCTGCATTTGTTATTATTTATATATAAGCCCATTGAACTGCTCGACATATAACTGCTTATTCAGCTTTAAAGCCTAAGCAATCGTGTTTTTTTTAGGTTCCTGTCTTCCTTGAATTTAAGAAGACAGTTGTACGAGCAATCGTGTAATACGATTTCGCCAATGGGTTATGGATACGTCACAATCATGATTGCTTAAGGTTAATGACAATTGCTTAGGTAAGCAATAATAGCTTATTATTAAGTGCTTTGATTAGGCCTAACAAAATGATTTTGAAAGTATTGATTTTATTTTAAAGTAAGTGACAGTAAAATTTATTATTTTTAAATACATTTATGTAAAAGTGAATTAAACAACAAATTTTAATATAAAAATCACATTAATATTTAAAAATTAGTAAACTATAGATTTTAACTTTAAATTAGAATCAATGTTAGGAGTAATACAATTTTACTTGAAAACAATCAAATAACAAATTTAATTTTATACTTCTAAAATCAATTTTAATAACTAGTTTAAATGTAGAATCAAACATAACTAAGAAAAGAATTTAGATTTCAAAATCCAAACAAAGTTTAGTTCGATGTTAAAACAATTGTGAAAGCGTTAAAACGAAAACACCATAAACAATTGTGAAAGTGTTAAAACAATGGGGCATGGTTAATATATACGACATTGTAAATACCACCATATATAGAATATAGTGCCATAGCAACACAAAGTTCACTACGAGTAAAGCTCAATTACAATTTACAGTAGCATGTTCAATTATCGATTCCAAATTTTTGGATTTGATCCAATTAAAAAAGAGAGACAAGTGATTTGACACAACATATACAGTTTTGCTAATTACAGCTCTAACTTGGCTAGTTACACCCATTATTATTTAAAAAAAAAATATATTCCCAAAATTTCTTTTAATCATTTATACTTCTAAAATACTTATTTGTCTCATTTGTTTATCACTCATTTCATATATCGGCCATATTTCACACCCGTGTGAAAAATCTGAATAAATAAATAGATATAAAGTTTATGAAACTTGCACAAAGTATTTTCCACCTAAGTATGTTAACTATCTAAATGTGTCAGATACGTTTTTTTTCAAATATTGGAAACTTAAAATTTACGCAAACGAAATTTAAATAAATATAAGCAATCCCTATCACATATAACATGTATTTTATTAATTTATAAGCATAACATAATTGACATAAATAGACTTGCCATAGATGTATATATGCAAACAAAAACACCATAAACATAGATAAAACCAAGACAAAGTAAATGTACACCCATAGAATCACATACATAATAGTTCAAAAATCAGAAAATATGTTAACAATGCAATTTAAACCAATTTTTATAGAAAAACTCATTCGATTAAAAGATTAAAATCCTGCCTAACACAATAAATGAAGAGAACTTTAAATTAGATCAATTATTATTTGAATATAATTATAATTTATTATTTTAATAATAGCATAAAATTACATTAATATAAAAATTTGAAACAAAATAAAATAGACAAAATATCAATTATGTTTGAATTAAATAAAATAGTAATAAAATATATCAACTGATACAAATAATACTATATTAATTGAAACTACATAATAATTTAAAGAAATATCCCATACTAATAATAACATAAACATATCAAATAACTAAGCGAGTGCAATAAACATTAAAAATGAAGCAGGAAAAATAAGTAAATAAATTTGAATTGAAAACGCATATAATGAAAGACGAGAAACAAGATGAACCTGAAAACTACTGTTGGGTTGCCTTGTTACTACAAGTTCAAAAAACCGAAGAGAACTTCTTGATATTGGTATTTAAGTCATTCTCATTCTCTATGGGTGAAACTTAAATAAAGGGTGCAACTAAATAACAATAACCGTTAATTGAAGGAACTACGCGTCGCATCTTATATACTATAAGAAAGTTAAATACAACGCGAAACCCTAATAACCAAAAACCGGTCATTGCATTTTCAAATCGATAATCAAAATGCAAATATATAATATATAAAGTTCGCGACAATAAATAAAAGTGATTTTTAACCCAAATTTAACAAGAATAAATTGTAAAACCATTAATAATGTATCAAAACATGAAAATAAGTAAAGACTGTTATTGGGAGGATCCCATTGAACAACAATAACATCCAAATTGAAGAACAAGATGAAACTACAATAAATAAAAACCGCACTACTTAGATCTCTGTCTCATCTTTCGGCGCTTCCTCTTCAACCTCCTCATACGCTTCTTCTTCCACTGTAAGTAAAAAAACAGAGAGAACAATTCAGATTAAAAATTTTATGATAGAAATATAATAGATGATTGTGTGATGGAAATTAGTAACGGTGATTGGTAATATACCTTGGCCCTCATCGTGAACGGTACTTGAACTTGTCGGAACGGAACCCTAGTTTATGGCCACTGAAAGAGAGAATGGCAAGGTAGCAACATTTTATAGTGTAGAAGAGAAACCCTAACATGTAGCAAGTACGTATTGGGCTGGGCTTTTTAATCCAAAAAGGCTCGTTTCGGTGAAGTAATGTTTTCGAAAAATTATGCTTTCTACCGTTCAAATTTTACTTTTACCCCCCACAAATTGTATGAAACAGATCTTTCTCCTACCAGGGTTTAAATAATTTAGGGGTAGATTCTGGGAAGTTATTAATTTGATTTAATTGAATTTTTTTACCTCTAATTTTTTAATTGTGCAACTTTGGTTCTCTATTTTAAAAAGACTCATTTTATCCTTTTCCACTTACCTAATTTTTTATTTTGTGGTTGTTATTTTTTCTCTCAAATTTTTGATTATAAAACACGATAAAAAATTGAACTTTTTAATGACATGATATGATAAAAATTATTTTAATTTAATTAACTCTTTACAAAAAAATAATTATTTTTATTAAATAAAATAATATTTATTTAACTACAAAAAATAAAATGAAAATTCATAATTTCAGTCACGGTCCATTTCTCTCTGTTTTGTAATTTTTATAAATTCTTTAACTATTTCGTACCATTGTTATTTACTAAACTTTCATTTTCACCTCCATTCAAGGTCACAGAAAGAAGAACACAATAGTTTGAGAAGAAAATTTGAACGTGCTTAGATTCTGATGACGATGAAACAAAGGAGAAAGGAGAGAAAATTGCTTAGAAGATGTAATAGTAATTATCATTCAACTTTCATGTGAATAAAGTTTTAAAATTTGATTGGAAAATGTTCAATTATAAATATTAACATTCAAATTGATTGTTATTGTACTTCAATCTTGTATACATATTTGCCTCATATTAATGTTATGGATTCTAATTTTGGTTTGTTTTTAATAATTAAGTAAATTAAACATAATTTTATCTAATTAATTAAAATAAAAAATTTCATCCTATCATGTTACATCATTAAAAAGTTCACATGTCATGCCACATTAAAAAAAAACAAGTGAATGACTGGAAAATCAAATAAAACATAAATATGGAAGGTCCTACTCTCATTTTAAATTAAAAGATCAAACTCGCATAATTAAAAAATCAGATGGTTAATTAAATTTATTAATTTATGTAATGGGAAACTCTAATTTAGGTTTCTCGGAAGAAAAAATTTAAAACATAAAACTTGAAATTTTTTCAATAAAAAATGACAACAAAATGATAACAGGTATACCAATATATCAATAAAAAATGGTTGTAGTGAAAATGCCTAACGAACTTGGTGCGCAGTAATCAACCATTTCTATATCAATATACGAGATTTAAGTTGTATTCTATCATATCATTTAATTAATTTCGCTTTTGAAATTTTATATAGTTATATTTTTTTATCATAAAAAACAATTATAATTTACTATATAGAATATAAAAATATTGTTTTTTTTTATATTCAAATAACATTTACGTATCTGTAATATATTGGTTGAATTGTGAGTTTTAATTTTCACCAAATATTTCATTTATAATTTAATATTCAATTAATATATATATACGATAGATCAATATTTATTAATATAACAAAAAAATCATTAAAATTACTAACAATTAATATTATAAATAATGCTATAATAAGATCATATTTGGTAGAAAGTAAATGGACCAAAAAATAAAAAATATTTTTAATTTTATTTGTTTGATTATTTTTTGAAACAAAGACTGGAGCAAAATCACTCCTAGATACACTTTTTATTTCTGCCAAATTTTGGATATTTGGAAGGGAGATAGAGAGTTAATTACTAAAAAATAATTATAAATTGTTTAAATTTTTCATCTCTCTTTAAACTAAACATTCTAATAAAGTGCATCGTCCTAATACAAAAGACACTCAATCTCATACACATGAGACTCAATTTCAAGATTCAACATTTAAACAACTCAATCTATAAAGTTTCAATCTACAAAATATGGACCACAAACAAAGATTATTATCATATCCTCCAAAGAATAAGGGTAATAAATAATAATTCCACTAACAAGAATAAGGAACACACCAAACAACACAAGTAGTAAGTTGGCCTTTTTCGGGGATGTCATTCCAAATTCAATGGTTAAGGAATATCTCTAAGTCCAACTTTTTAACAATGGACTTGGATTCAAGAGTCCTTGAAAGAAAATGAAAATCCTAAATCCTATCTTAAAACTTTGTTGTTGTGAATTGTTTCAATGATGATCAAAGACAACTTAGTGATACATGTTCACAAAGATCTATCTCATTAAACGTTTTTTATTTTTAGTTTATAACCTCTAATTATTCTATGTCAATATATCATGAGATTGATGAGAAATTTTAGATAATATTATTATATATTAATAGTAAATTAATATGTAACAAATCACCCTTTACCAAAAAAATTGACTCAATCTTATATCATAACATTTATATGGATATGCAAGGAAAATATTTTAACAAAAAAAACTTTCTACTAAAAATAAAATATCTAATGTACAAAAAAAATAGATATTAAAATTCAAATAAAAAAATATAACTAATATTATATTTTCTTAAATATTAAATTATAAAAATAGAATAATTTAAATTCTATAATTCAAATCTATTTTATAGTTATAAGTATTATAAATAATATTATTGTTTATTTCTTGATATTTCTATAATTCAAGCGCTTTTTGTAAGATACGTCATGTTGAACTTGTTTTATATTTAGATTTTGTTAATCTTATAAATGAGAGTAAATATTACTATAATTAATTTAAATAACTATAAAATTTTGAATTCCAATTCTAATTCAATATAACAAAATTAACCAATTGTACTGAAACTCAACGACATATCAATTATATTGATATTCAAAATTACCACATGTCATTTGCAACATATAGTAATTTTGTTAAATAAAAAATAGAAAATAAAAAGAGAAAAGCTTGAGGACTAAACAAAAATTCAAAAAAACAATAATAGACACCAATGTCTCATAAAAAAAAATTATCTAAAAAAACTCAAAAGAGACTAAATTGATAAACCAAAGACACATTTAAAGATTAAATCTACTAATGAAAAACATGACCAAATTCACTAAGAAAAACACATTCAAAGATATTTTTATACTTTTGGTACAGTCAAATATTACAATGATGACAATGATTGACACATTAAAAATTTAAAATGATCGTATATTCATTTTTTAAATAATATATCAATATTTTGAATTTTTCTACCACAGATACATTAAAATCAAATTATCATTCAAAGTAAAAGACAAAATCATTATAAAGCTATATTGAAAACAAAAAATAGGACTGAATATTGAAGAAAATAACAGATTCGTTGGATCTTGTGCGAATTTTCTTCTGTACATATTAAGCATTTCTCATTTTCCGTCTTAACAAGCAAAAAACCTTCCGGCGCACTCTAAAGAAGCTTGTCAAATTTAGGTAAATTGTTCTGCTTACATTGATTCCACATGTAAAGTTATCGAATTTATTTTAATTTAATATAATACTAAAACTATTATATACATAACATATATTTTTTGAACATGACATATATACTTATATTTACATAACTAGTGTTAGTGAATTGCATTTTTTGAACATGACATATATACTTATATTTATATAACTAGTGTTAATGAATTGCGCTATGCACAAGTCAGAATTTGCTGAAAAAATATGGATTAACAAAAGATTGTCGTTCTATTGAAAATAATCCAAAGATTTTTTTTAAAATATTTTTTGTAAAACCATTTCAACTCATAATATTTATTAAAATCAAAATTTCTAAAATCTTACGATTTTGGGTCTATTTGTTTTACTTTAATAAAAAGTAACTTTCATATATATATATATATATATATATATATATATAATTCATTCATAAAAAATAACATCATAAATTTTATAAAAATTAATATAAAATTTTATAAAAGGTAACTTAGACAATGTGTTATTGGAGACTATATTCGACGTTAATTTCATCGTAATTTTTATAAAATTTATAATATTTTTTTATAAATAAATTAAATATATATAATTTATTTATTGTTAAAAAAATTTAAAAAATAGCAAAAAATACGTACTATATCGATTAGTTGAACATACTCAAATATTATTTATCTATCTATATATATATATATATTGTTAATTTATTATTTAAAAAAAATCTCTTAAAAAAGTCGTCTTTGTAAATTTGAACGTCCATAAGAAAGTTGTCATTTGCAAAAACGATTTATAATTAAAAAGAAAAAATTAGTATATAATTTTCAAATTAAAGTATTTTAATAATTAATTTTCAATTGAATTATTGAAAGAAAAAAAAAAGCAAGTCTAGTATGACAAATAATTGAATAACATTTGCATAAATTAATTAATAAACAATACACTAATAATCTGACTTACAGATGGATTATGGGCGTAATCCGTAATGGAGTATTGTATTATTACTATATAAAGATTAAAACAGAAGTCTCTGGATCAGACATAAAGTTATGGCAACAACATTACATTAGAATGAAGAAATTTAAAATTATGAAGAGGAGAGAGCAGCGTCGAGTTTTTGTGTTTTGCGATCCCAATTTATTGAAAAGCGTCACATTATATATCTAGTTTTGGATGACGCACAAAACATGTCTCAACAGACCCAGCCACATCGCTGACTCATAAGTGCAACAACATCTTTAAATTTATTCTTATAATGTCAAACAAATAGTGTAATGGGAAATTATATGACCTACATAGCTTTATCAACCCGTAGTGCTCTCTACTTTTTCATTATGCAACGCGTGGTTACTAAACTCAAATATGTGTGTATAATTTATTTAGTATGTACCTTACTTTTACTAAATTTAGTATTCTCCATTGAGGTAAATGTTTTTTACATGTTTACAATATTTAATTATAATTATATATATCAAATTTTTAAAATATTTTATTAAAATATCCATACCATGAGAGACTATAATTTTCACACTTATTGTTGACGTATAAATTAAATTTTATATTGTCAGTTAATCATAATCATTTATATATGTATTTTATAAGTATTATCATAACAGTCAATGTCTAATTTTTAACAGCATAATAATTATCATTAATAAATAATGTAAATTTTTTAACAGTCTTAATGTATATATTAAAGAAGTGATTTTGATTCAAATTCGGACCGACTCTATGAAAAATATCCAACTAATAATTAATTTTAATATTTTACTAGTTGAGGTAAGCTTTAAAATAACTTGAGTTAAGCTTTAGACACACATTGTATATAAATTAAATTGACAAATAATTAAATATAATAAAACGTACCTTTTCAAAAAAAAAATGTATATATAAAACTGTTTTACCCGCACTATGCATACTAAATCAAGTCTTATATGCACTACCAAAATGAAAAGAATAAGAAAAAGTCCACTACTTTGGACCTTTGTCACATGCAAAGGAATTTCTTGGGCACCCATTTCCTTTGGCGTCATTCAATGAATTATCAAATTATTTAACTTTAGTAAACAGAACTATTATAAGCAACAGCACATTTCAAATAAAAAACAATATATAATCCATTTAAGATCGAATCATACTTTATGAAGCATCAAACATTACTTTCCCTTTTAAAAAATATTATTAATAATTTGATTAACATTTAGATTTTATTTATTTGTTTTTGACATGTTTTCCTTTATCTGTTTGATAGGTTGTCTCTGTACAATGCTCCTAATAAATTATTAGGTGAATAAGAGCATACACGCTTGCCATTTTAAAAAGAAAGAAAGGGGAGTATTTATTCCAATTTTAAAATTGAAAGCAATGTCATTATAAAAAATGATTAATCAAGAGAAATTTCTCAAGTAAAAGTTAGTTAAAAGATTTAATTGAAAATTAAATTAAAGTTAAACTAATTTAGATTTGCTTATATTTTAATTGAAATGTCATTTTTCCAATTTTTTAAAAATCTACTTTAATATCGATTGAAGTAAAATAATTAAAACACTTGAACATATTAAAACTTTATAATTTAAGTTATATTTTTAAAATTCGCCAACTTACCGATTATCTACTCATATTTAATGCAAAAAAATTTGTTTTTGGTTTCAATAATTGCAAATCCAACTTTTTGATTTACAAGCAGATGGTTACTTGTTTTAAATCCACGTGGCTTGGTTGATGAATTAAGAGAATAAATAGTTTGGTTTAAAATATAATTTTGATCCTTTATATCTTTACTTTATATTTATTTTAATTATTTATTTTTCTTTATTTTAGTTTTTTATCTTTTATTAATGATGTATTGTAGTTATTTTCATCATATAACACTTTCAAATAATTCTATAATTATTTTTATAAAATATTGAAATCAAATCTTAAAACAAATGTAAAGTTAAAAGTGTGTAGTCTTAATAAAAATGTGGTGAAAATATAATAGACTATAATAAATATCATTTGTTTTAAATAATTTATATATATTTTAAAGCATGTAAAAAATATTTTTTCAAGTGTAAGTCTATTAAATAATTTTTTCTAAAAGAATATTATACTTACATATTGACAATTATTAAAAGAAATTCTAATAATTAGATATTATTATAATTTTTGTTCTGATTGTGACAATAATTAAAATATACTATTTATAAAATATACATAACCAAAATAAAATATCAAAATAAATATTTAAGCTAAAAATTTATTTCTCTATTTAACAACAACGAATTAATTTTACTATTTCAGACATATTAATTACCAAATATTACTTAATTACAATGAAAAGATTAATAAAATAAAAAGTTAACAGTCAAAAGAAAAAAAAAAGTTGAAGTATAACTCACATGAAGTAGTTTAAAAAAAACATTAAGAAAATTTTAAAAGTTAAGTATTGAAACCCTAAGATTTTTTTCTTAAAAAAATCCAAAAGACTTTTTTTTGTAATAAAGAATATAGGCTACACCAAAATGGTATAGTTCGTTTATTATATAGTATGGATATCCAATAATTTGTCATTATCATATATATAAAATAAAGGATTTTAAATGATAATAATATCATATAATATTTATTATAAATACAACAAATATAGATATGATTAATATATCATCTTACAAAATACAAGTGTTAGTTATTTGAGACAATTTTTTGTTCCCAAATAAGTAACTACAAACGTGTGTTTGTAATTGTATCCACGGCAAGAACGCACTTTGGGTTATAACTCCAATTTGCAACTTCTCAAATTCAAAGTGATATAAAAATTGGAAAGCAAGATTGATTATTTAAACTTGCTTCCAAAAAGGGTTTTTTTTCCTTTCAATAACCTATTTTTAAAGAAAAAATTATTAATCTATTATTTTTAAAATTATATATCAATATATTTTTTCTTTTCTCCTCTCTTACAAACTGCTCTTGTAAATGAGACTTCTTTAAAGATATATATATTTGCAAAAACAACTTCTTTAAGTATTTTTTTTTAATTTAAGAAAAAAAAAAATATATATATATATATATATAATTCATAAAAATATATAAACACAAATTTTCGAATACGACTAGATAATATTTTGCATTTTTTCAATTAATTTCACTTTTTTTATATTATAAAATAATATAAAATTTGACGATACATCTCGTTATCTACCGCTAGATATCGATAAAAAATTAATCACATGATCAATGTAATATCGATAAAAAAATTGAAAAAGTGTTAAAAAAAATAAATTATATCAATTAATTGGTCGTATTCGAAAACATTGTCCACATGTTATATTTAAAATTTGTGTTTTATGTATTTTTATAAAGGATATTAATTATATATAGTGTTAAAAAGAGTAGATTGATAAATGTTTGCTGGTAAATTGGATATTGAAAAACAAAGCCCTCCAAAACAGAGCTCAACACATTTGTTTATCTAAGAAAAAGGGGTTGGTTCCTTTTGTAAAGTCAAGATTCCAAAGTAAAGATAAAAAAGCTCAAACTTAAGACAATTTTCAATCCCTAATATTCACTACATATTACATTAATATTAATATCTCTAACAATTGGTTCTTACTAAGATTTACATTGCTCGGAACAAATTATAATCCAAAACAAGTAAATTACACATACTAATACTACAACAACTACTAAAGCTAAAGTTAAAAAAAAAAAAAAGATTGAAATTCAAAGAGGGAGATTATATCTAATAGGTGGTTCTTGAATCAAAATCATTGATAAAGATGAATCAAGTCTAAGAGAAGCTCTACAAAGAGGACAACTCGAATGATTCACAAGCCACTCATCAACACATTCACAGTGAAAACAATGGTCACATCCTTGCAACACTTTCAACTTATCTCCATCTCTAAACGCGCTTAAACAGATACAACATTCCGTTTCCTCCAACGCGCGATTGGAACAATTAGTTTGGTAGAGTATGATAGGAAGTTTTTTAATCTCGTCGGGATCGAGTCCCTGCGACGGTGAACAAGTGACGGACGGCGCGTCGTGAGTAGGTATTGAACCGAGAAGGCCGCGGTTTCGGAAGATCCAACGAGAGCACATGAATAGAGCTGTGAAAAAGACGAGGATGGTGAAAACGATGGCGAAGAATAACACTTTTCGTCCTTCGATTTGGAGAGTTTTGTCGTCGTCGAAGTTCCATTCGAATGTCGAAGCGTTGTTTTGATTCGACATGGAGGAATACGGTTAGCGGTGGAAGTTACGGCGGAGAAATGTGGCGGTGGAGTTTGAGTGGGTTATGTGTGTGTACTTAGGAAAATGTGAATATATAAGCTTTATTTATAGCTACGTTTCGTGCTTCAATTATTAGGTGTACTTTGCGGTACCAAAAATAAAAATAAAAAGAAATTAGTACTTTATGCCAAGCTCTCCATTTAATAATATAATGGTAATAACATTCAAAGTTGAGCTATTCCATTTTGGTGGATGAGTATCATTTATGAAGTTGTGTTCAATATTTTAAGTTAATAGTAATAATAAAACACTTACGGTGTAGTTTAAAAAAAAATTGGAAGGTCGAAGTAAATTAAACAATGTGTGAATATAAAAAAAAAATATCTTGTAAGTATAATGAAATTAAAATTAGCTTTGCTGTTAGTTTCGTTTTTAAAAAAAATATATATAATTGAGTTATAAAAATATATGTAATTTTTTTTCATATATTATATAAAATTCAATATGTATTTTAAATATTAAAAATTTAAAGTAAGTTACGATTCCAGATCCACCATAAATAACAATTGTTTATAAGGTGTTTATTTTTTAATTCAATACTTTATAAACAATTATTATTTATATAGAAATCAAGAAGAGTTAAAAGAAAAACTACAATAAAAAAAAATATTTATTAAATAACTTTATTTTATGTCTATCTCTCTTAAAATATATACATAATCTACACTAAACATTTTTCTTCATTATTTTACAAAATATTCTCATAGAGATGATCTTTAAAATTTTGGGCACGTTCATCGGGAACTAAAGACTCTCTACAAGTATATCTACTTCTCTAGTCAATCTTTATTATTGGATTTATACATGTATTTTTGACATAACTTGAATACTTTTATATTTTAAAGTAACAAAATTCGAGATAAGCAAATACTTCTATTTAAATTATCAAACAAAATGGGATGGATGGAATACTTTGATTACAAAATCCTATCGTTGGTCCCCTATAAAAAGTTAAATATATGTTTACTATCTATAAAATAACAAATTTTGTTTGGGTACTTGTCACACGAGAAAATTTTGGTTCTTGTAAAATATAATTCTTTGTAACTTATCCTCTTAGTTTTTCATTTTAGAGTAGATAATAAAATTCTTTTGAATTTAATTTTTTTAAAATAAAAAACTCCATTACAACACTTTTGAGTTGAATATAGACAGCACATGAAAAAATCAAATAGACCGAGGCTTCTTTTATTTTTAACAAAATATTAAATATTCTTTAAGATAGATTTATTATTTAAAAAAAATATTTGATAGACACACATAAAAATTTATACATCTTAAGAGATACAAAATTTAATATAATATATTAATGATATGATATATAAAAAGATAGGATTAAATACGAAGTTAGATACGAAAATGTTGGCATATGAGTATCATTGTGGTTTTAAGAAATATACACCTAGACAAAGCAGCGTCACCTTGGGATTATTAAATGCTCATCGATGTATTTTTTTTTTTTACAAAACTTGCTCTTTGGTGTTAATCAATTGACGAGGGATCGTGTCTTCTTTTTTTACCAAAGGAGATGAAAGGTCATGTTACCGCATAAGTAACTATGCAAAATAATTCATTATTAACATCGAGGTTCTATCAAAGAATCAGAAAATTCATATTTAAATTTTTTAGTAATAAAATGGGAATGTATGCACTTGAAATTTTTACAAAAACTTATTATAGGTAAATTTTTTAAAGTTATTTGATAAATTTTAAAATGGTTTTGTAGTTTTATGAAATTTCATAGAATTAATTTGATCAATAAGTATTTTTAATATAACAATTGAAATAATTAAATTAAAAGTTAATAATAAGTTGTTAAGTAAGGTAATACTGAATAGGAACAACTTATGGAGTAACTTGACCAATCCTCTAATTAGTTACCTTTTTTATTTAATAATAAATAAATTTCACACATAACAAAAAAAATATATAAATAAAATAATAATATTAAGACCACAACAAAAATAGAATAGAACTAAAAATAATAAATACAAAATTAATGTATTTAGTCATAACTTTAGATTAAATATATTAATTTTTTAATTACTATTTTTATTTATATCTCATTTAAGAGCAGTATCTATATGTTTATATAATTGTATAAAGGGAAGATAATGATTTGAAAGTGGTGAAAGTAGTATTAATTAAGTAGAAAGTACGATTAAAAAAAAAGTAATTAATGTATTAAAAATTTAAAAGGTAACAAATGATTACTCATAGGTGGACAATATAATCTATACATTATAAATTTAATTTTGCTAAAAATAAAAAAAAATGAATATGCAAATAAACACACAATTTAAGTGTTTAGAATACTTATATCTTTAAATATGTAATGTCCATAACATCAAAGTTAATGATTAAAATTTATAATATATAAAAGTTAATATGTCAATTTGAACTAGACAAATATTACACGAAGAAGAAAAAAAATAAAACACTACACTATGACTAGAAAATCTAAAAACACCGCACTCACGACGAAATTAGAAGAAAAAAAAATTAAATTTGTGTGGAATATGATATGAAAATTCTAGAATTTAAATGAAATAATATCACTAATAATTTTCTAAAATAAATAAATAAATAATTTTGAAAGATTTATTTATTTTTTCCTCTAAATATTTCTGAAAATTATAGAAAGAAATTCTATTATTTTTTAAATAATTTTCATAAAGCACATTTTAGAAAAAAATTTAAAGCAAATAAGAGTAAAGAAAAATAATTAAAAAAAATAAAACTAAATAATTTTTTGATTTTTTTTCTAGAAATTTATGAAACGAGAAAAAATAATTTATTTTTTAGAATTTTTAAAGAAAAATATTGTTTTTAATTTTCAAATATTATTTAGAATAAAATTAAATTTCACATCATCATGCTTTTTCACAATACATGTACACAGTACTTAACTTAAATAATTGTTGTATCTCTAAATTCAAATTAAAAAAAAAAGACTAAATCTTAAAAATTAAAAACCAAAATGACAGAAAAAGAAATGAAAAATCAAAATTGCATTTCGGTAAATTGGAGACTAGCTATATTTTAAAAGAAAAAGAAAATAATGTTGCAGCCGGCCGGATAGTGGGAGTATATTCTATTTTTCTATCATAATTTAATTAACCAATGACTAGCTATCACGCTCTAACCGTTAATCAAATAGTTACATGTGTGGTCAAACAAAATATCCAACTTCATCTAAGATTATGTTCATATTATATTTCTGGATAAGATTAGCATCTTCAATTTTACTGCCTTTTCACGTTACTCGTTAATTTCTTACCGTTCCCAACTTCTTTGTATAATTCTATTCACCCAATCATAAATAATTGGTAGAAGATTAACTACTCCAAGTAGCAACCAAAGTTGAACGCTTTTACCTCCATGTGGACACACGTATGCAATTTGATTTTTTTAAAGATTATTATTTATTATCATTTTTATACATTAATATTAATATTATTATTTTGTGTTCGGTCCATTAAGACTTGGTCATTAAGATTTACTAAGACTATATGGGAAGTTTATGTTTATCCATGATCATGTCGGAGATGTAAAATCATTCTACTGGATTTTATTTATGTTCCACACCAATAGATTTGATGTTACGTCCAACATTCGTTTTTTCTGCCCCACACGCTATTTTGGGCTTAGCAAAGCGAATAAAATAATGGGATACTAGATTAGTTAATGTTACATTAGCCCGTGCTAATAAGGAAAAGTTATTGACAAAGACATGCTCGAAACAGAAAACATACGAACACCAAAATACAACAATTGTTTTGCTCGACTAAATAAAGGTGTTTGTAAGAAACAAGAGATTAATGGCTCAAATCATGCTCTAAGCGGATACTGTTTGAACAGAGTTTGCATCATGATATAGAAGGAAACCAAGTTTGTTTCACTAAGATATTTTCTTACTATTCTTATTTTTTTCAACAACCATTGATTCCTAATTAATGTTAATATATTATTAATATTTTGGTGAAATTACTATCAGATTTGCTACTTTTTTTTTGTCAGTCAACCTTTTAACTTTATCAGTTAATTACTAAGTCAATTTTATATTATGAATTTTTTTTTCTC
>JBBPBS010000247.1:1336314-1374989 GCA_037974835.1 Cicer judaicum
CCTTATTTCAAAATCCCTAAGAATGAAAAGAAATCAATTATCTTCATTTTCCATTGACATTTTTTTATTAAAAAAAAAATCAAAATGCTTTTGTAGTTTGATAAAAAAAAACTCCTATCTCTCAATCCTCAATTCCAAACAGTCAAAGTTGAAATTCCAATGTTAATCAATAGTAAAAAGAAAGGATGAAATATCCAAGAAATCCAAAAACCCTAGAAAAACAGTTTCATCATTTAATGGTTACTGCTTACTTCCTTTTCTCCATTTATAAAACAAAATAAATAAAAACATCAAAATCAATGTATCAATTAATTGTTTTAACTTTTTGATTATTTTTATATATAACCTTATTGAAAACCGATAGACAAACATAATCTCAAAATCTTAAACAAATATATAAAAATAATTTAACCAACAAATGAACTTTAAAAATCATAATTTCTTTACATACAAAAAAAAATCTTCAATAATTCTAATATATAAGATTGGGGGTAATATTAACATTTAATTGAAACATCTAAAAAATCATAATGCATTGAACTAGAATTCATGTTGCACACAAAAAAAAGAAAGAAAGAAAAAACTAACCTGAAAATGAGAAGAATCAAAGGGGAAAACTATACACTACCTCGTTTGATTCCTTGCAAAAAGAAAGCTCCATCAACAAAATAAATCACTAGGGTTTCCTTTCTTCACTTGAATATTTCTACCTCACATATATTAAATTGTAGAAGCAACTGCAAAAAAATGTGGCCTTAACTGCATTTCAATATACGCTATATTGATGTCATATTGTAGTATCAATTTTGGATCTAAATTTTTTATTGAGTATACTAATTTCATTCCAATGAAAACAATTCAAATAAAAAACAAATATATATTTAATAAAATAAAACAACAATATTAAAAAAAAAAAAAATGAAACTCAAAAATCAAAGAAGAAAGGATCATTATAATCCCACAAAGTAGTTGTATAATCTTCTTCACTCGTCAAAGGCCACATAGAAGGAGAACCAATGTTA
This sequence comes from Cicer judaicum, assembly GCA_037974835.1. NCBI lineage: Eukaryota > Viridiplantae > Streptophyta > Magnoliopsida > Fabales > Fabaceae > Cicer > Cicer judaicum. The sequence goes on from JBBPBS010000247.1 coordinate 1,337,337, forward strand.
CCACCCATTTGATCCAGATCCACTGTTCCATCAATATTACTTTGATTAGAAGAAACAATCCCACCCTCCACTTTGCAATTCTGATTCTGAATCACCTCTTCCTGATTATTATTACAAACATCATAGTATCCTGCATGTTGTTGTTCCTGTTCAACACTCCTATTCTGGTACGAGGTTGTTGTTCTAATAGAACCACATGCATGTTCAGATTCTTGATCTCGATCCTGTTGTTGTTGTTGCAGTTGCAGCAGTTTGTCGCTATGTTGAACTAAACTAGTGTTACTATTTTGAATAAAGGGTTGGTGAAAATGATTATAAGTGTAGGAAGAGTATGGAAGAAAAGCATTGGATGAAGAATTGAAGAGAAGAGGAAGATGAGAGGAGTTGGAAAAAGAAAAAGAAGAAGGACGAGGAAGTAAAGGACGAAGAGTGTTGGCGGAAGAAGAAGAAGAAGAGTTACGAGAAGAAGAAGAAGAAGAAGAAGAGTTATGAGAAGAAGAATTGGAAGAAGAAGGTTGAAGATTAAGTTGAGCTCTAGAACCGTAGAGAATAAGAGCAGCACGATCATAAGCTCTAGCAGCATCTTCAGCAGTAGAGAAAGTACCAAGCCATTTACGTGTTCTTTTACGTGGTTCACGAATTTCAGCAACCCATTTACCCCAACTTCTTTGTCTTACACCACGGTAACGAAATTTGTTGTTATCAGGTCCACCTTTACCTTTGCATTTACGATGTTGTTGTTGTTGTTTATTTGAATTGCTGTTGTTACTGCTACTGCTGTTGCTGTTGTTAGATGTTTCACTTGGAGTGGTGGTAACAACGGCGGTGGGTTTGGTTTCTTGAACAGCGTGAAATTCATCATGATGAGATGGAGGAGGAAGGGGTGTGGAAGATGTGTCCATTTAAAAAGGGGAGGTGTGAATAGAAATTGATGTGGAAAAAATAAAGAAAAGAAAAGATGGAGAGTGACTGATGGGTTACCTCGTTCAGTGTTGTTGTTGGATGTGTAGTGATGGAAAATGAAAGAGGTTTCAATGTTAATGGTGGAATAGGGCGGTGATGTTGTTAATATTTCAGATTTATATTATATATGAGAGAGAATGAGACTATTTGTTTGTGTGTTGAAAGGGATTGCTGTTGAAGTGAATAATAAAGAGAGAGAGAGATACCACTTCATGTGTGCACATTGGTTTCGGAATTTGGAATCATTTATTTATGGATCGACTTTCTTTGATTTTTTATTTATTTTTCTTGACCTTCTTACTTAGGTTTTCTTTCGAGGCTTAGCTATTTACTACTCTTATTTGGGAAGAAGTTAATTCCTAGGTGATTACAACTAATTCCTAGGTATAAACTCGTTAATGTGACATTACCTCCTAAGGTTCAACATGTTTTACTAAACTTGTACACTACTCCTAAGCAAGCTTTCTTTGGGATATTTGGAAAATTGATTTACTTTCTTAAAAATTATAAGAATATATATATATATATATATAATTGTTTTTTATTTATATTTTATTTTAAAGTAGTATTTATGAGTGATTCAATTATAATGTGTTGGTTGTCCGATTTAAATCGACAATTCAAATTGAAATTTTTGTTGAAAAAATTAAAATATATTTTAAAATTTAAATTATTTGATTTTAATTGAATTGGATTATCAAGATTAATGTTAATATGACAATATATAACCTAAATTTACTATGTTTGTCAGTATAGGAGGGAAGAGTTTTCGAAATAATGAAGGAGGAAAGAGAAACTAAATGAAAGGTAGTCCTTCAATTTAAGTAAGGTATATCAATTTTTTCATAATACAAAATATTTTTAAAATGGAAGAACTCAAAAAATGTATTGAAAAAAGATTTTAAAAAGTAATGTACTAAATGATATTTTTCTTGTGTTGCCGCAAACCTTTTTGGAGTTGTTTCAATGTATTGTTCGCAATGATTTGTAGTTTTATTATCTAAATTTGAATTCTTAAATTCTAATAACTTGGTTTTACTAGTTTGAATTTTTATATTGTTGTGTTTTATTATCACACTTTTAACATAATGAAATCAAACTATTTTATTAATATTATTATGTTCTTTAAAGTTTTATTATCACAATTAATTTGGCAGCTGATAAGTGTCAAATTTATGAATTAATGGATATATTTTTAAGATATTTTTATTCACATTTGTTAATAAAAATTATATCACTTTTATCTCAAATTAGGTATATGTTTAGTGTTTAGTAAGTTAATTATGAGAAATTTGATATTTACATATTTTCTTGTTTATATTCACTACTACACGAGCATTTGCACTATACGTGGTCGTGGTATTTTGGAGCGGTTGCAAATTTGATTACCAAGTAGAACTACACACATCATAATCCACATAACTCATTGAGCATGAAAATTCATATCGACTAGGACGGCTCGAAGGTAGAAAACCCATCTTCAACATTTCTTATTGTAAAGTACCTCATTTTCTATCAAATCATTATCTATGATGGATATACCAACAGTAAACATAGATTGTTCTTCAGATACACACTTGCCAATAACCCAACTAAGGCAATTAGCTAAGATTTTCCAAAGGATTTTTGTACACCATAGTACACAAAGAGTAGGTTGCAAATCCCTCATTGTTTTAGGACTCTCACACTTAAGAATAAACTGTAGCATTAATGCACGTGGGAAGGAAACCTCTCTCAAGCTGATGCCTACATGCATAAATCACATCCTTGCCATAAATATACGGATAAAAAAAAGATATTAAAATAATAGATTTAGTGTGCGTATATAAATGGTAGATGATTTAATTGGATAGACAATGATATCATATTAAATTTTAGGTTTAATTACAGTTTTGATCTCTCTATTTTAGCTCAATCGCGAAAGTAGTTTTCTCATTTTGTTTCTCTCTAGTTTTGGTCACTCTCACAGAATTTTGGACCAAAACTTAACAAAATTTCATAGTTTTTGCATTTATTTAAGTCACAACATGACTCAATATCTCATTTACAACAATTGTACATAAAATCTATTATCATAAATGGTGTAGTACGACTTTAAAAAATAAACTTTTTTTTCAAATTTTAAACTAAAATTTTATTTGAGAACCTAAACTGGAGAAAAACAAATTAGAAAGACTATTTTTGCAATTGAGCTAAAATAGAGAGCTCAAAAATGCAATCGAACCTAAATTTTATATTATACATAAGTCATCCTTATAAAACCCACTAATAAAATAAGAATGTTCTCTCTTTATATATTAATATAAAGCTCTATCTATTATTTATAAAAAAACTTAAATTTCTTCCAACAATAAAAGAAATAATAGATTTGATCGTCTACTAACAGAGCCATTATTGTCCACTTCTTCTATTTTTGTTTTAATAAAATAAAAGACCGGATCAAGTACCACCACATTTCCATGGAAAAGAGTAGAAAAAGTAAGAATGAGGTTAATTAGCCAACCCCATATGAGAGTTAACAACTCCACCCCTAACATATGTGAGTGGTAATGATGTTGCTCAGCTCTTGGTCAATAATGAGGTGTGAATTGAAGACTATTCACCTTTGTTTGGTCCAACTATTGTATATAATTTAGCTTTCTCTAATCCCTAATTATCAATATATTTTGAGGTATTTTAAGAAAATAAAATTATTGTTTTAAGTAAACAAAAAATGTTGCGTTTAAACATATATATTTGTGATGAATTGAAGATCGGAAAGTTTTATCCAATAAATGATAGGGGAAAATCTCTGACGTGACTTGTGCCTAGGAACATATTTAGAAAAGATACCATAATAACCACACAAAAAATAATTTTCTTTTCGAGTAAGATGAAACATGTGCTATTGCTAGTTCATAAGCTCAAACAAATATAATATTCTCTGTCTCATAATAATAATTTTTAAAATTGTTTAAATTTTTTTTATTGTAACATAAATTATTTTTTACAATGCATTATACATTTTACTAGTATATATATTTTGAAAAATGAAATTATATAAATGGAGCAGTGTGCATGTGGATTTGTCAGTGCTGCAATGTGCAGCTAAATGCCCCCCTGCCTTGGAACTCATCTATAAGTGCTATAATAACCTCACCGTTCTCAAGTCATTTAAATTCTTTTGAAAATATTGTGTGAACATCCATTCTTTGATGTCTTTTTCTTTGGTCTCCACTTTGTTTGTTTTGTGAAGTTGGAGCTGTTGCTGTAGCTAGCTTGCATTGCATCGCATGTGCTCCTCAAATCTCTATTTCAATATCTTGTGAAAAAAAATATCTCTATTTTAATTTTCAACATATTAAAATACTCAATCCTTTTCAATTGTAATTTTTTTATTTGTTACGTATAGGAGATCAATAAAGTTCGTTAGTTTTATTTTTATTATTAATTTTTTTATAATGTTTTTATTCATGTTTTATTCTATTTTATATTTTTTTATTTCAACGATAATAATTAAAAGTATTATTGACAAATCAATAATTAATACTGAATTGAATTTTAAAAATAATAATTCAATAAATATATATTTTTTCTGCAAATGTGCAATTAAAAGGAAATGAAGTGAGTATATTTTTTTGCCTATGCTATGATTGGAACAAGAGAAAAAAATGCAAAATTTAAGAAAACACACAAATCTAATTTTTTTTTTCATTGTTTGGTTTTCATCTATATAGTAGAAAAGAAAGAAAAAGAAAAGTGAAAATCTCAAAATAATTTATTATTTTATTTTTAATATTATCTTTTTATTTAACATTTTTTAAATGTCACTTGATTCATTTTGTATTTTATTTTTTCTATTTTATTACTTTTTACACGACTAAACAAGAGAAGATAATATATTTATCTTTTTCTTCTATATATTTTTTCTTAAATCAAACAATTAAAGAATCATCATACTTTCTATTTTCTTTTCATTTAATCTACTTTCTTTTCTTTTATCTTTCTTTCCTCTCACTTTCTTTTATAAACCTAACACGGTATTAGTGTTTGTCATGCATTTGACTCATTAATTGTTTCAGTTAAAATTCATGAGAAATATTTTATTATGATGATTTGTTAGGGTGTTCTATTCAATCATTTAAAAAATCTAATCAAAACCTTGTTTAATTTTTTCATGTCTTGTAGTCGATTATATTTAAAATAAAATATAAATAGAAAAGATAATTAATAAACTTATATATTTAGATTAAATATATTAATTTTTTAATAATTTTTATTTATATATTTTATTTTGGAGGAAGTACATACTACTCAAGTCATTTATATAAGGAAAAAATGCATCAAATCTTGATCATTGTAAATAAAAGAGGGAGTTTATTTATTGTAATATTTTGTTTTTGAAACTAAGCGAATTACATTTGGGATTATATGAAAAATAGAAAACTATAAAAAAATCGTGTTACTTTTAAATTATTTAGATAATTTATAAATGTTATTATTCTTAATATATAAATAAAAATAGAATAAAAGAAAATAAATGCATTTAATTTAAATTACAAATTAGATATATCTAATTTTCGTGACCTACCATACTTATACTTATATTTGAGATTGAACTAATACTATTTATTTAGTTCAATAACATTTAATGAGAGTAGTTGAATATTTTATACTCCATTTGTGCCAAATTATATATAATTTTGCTAATTTTGCATAAATTAAAAAATTTAATTAATGTTGTATGAAAAAAGAGAAATTATTAATTACTTTACAAAAGTATCCTTCATTTATTGTATGGAAAAGATAAATTAAAAGAATTGGAAAAAAATAGTACGTAAATGACATAATGGGAAAAGAAGCATTAAAGATTCATTAGTATTGTTAAACGATATATTTTACTAGAATGATGTTTAATTTGAAATAAAAGGAGTATTAAAAAAAGAATAGTTTAATAAGTTTGAGTTATGTCTTTGAAAATTAGTTTAAACTCTTTTTTAATGATTTCATTTATATATATTGTAAATGTAGAAAAAATATCCGATAATACATATAAATTAAACTCATTTCTTAATAATTATTAAAAGAGTTTTTTTTTCTTTAATAATATGTATTATGTGTGTACCAAAGTTTGTAATTTTTGAGAGAGATAGAGAACATGGCATTGTCAAGTTAATCTTGGCGTTATCGTTTTTTTGGATTAGAAGTAGATATATTCCATAAAACAGTTGCAAGGCCCAACAGACAAGTTGGGCTTGTAGTTGTTGGTAATGGTTTTTCAATTTCCATATTTTGAGGAATACTTGTAATTATTAAACTTTATGAAGTTGGGAACATTTTTGATTAAAATTAAGACTATGAATGTAAGTGCTTTCAAATAAAAAATTATATATAAGAAAGTTGAAATTTGAGTTTCAAAAACTATTTAAAAATAACAATTTATGCCACTGAAGATATTACTGGGTTGAGTCGCGGACTAGGTCGCTCTTTTTAAAACGTTTCGCGGCACTGCCCAAATTGTGTAAGTCAACCATGAAGTCCCACGATAAAACAACCCAGATCACTGTATCGGAGTTCTACTGCACTATAGAAAACTGTTCTAGAATTACACCTTCAATATGGTGCTTAAAGCCACTCTTAATATGACGGTTAAAGTCAATCTCAATATGACGATTAAAGTCATTGGCAATATGATACTACGACCACTCATAACTACGGCATAACGATCGCTCTAAAAACAAAAGGACTACGGCATAACGATCGATCGCTCTAAAAAACGAAGGAACTGCGGCATAACAACCGCTCTAAAAACTGAAGGGACAGAAAGAAAGGGGAGAAGTGGCTCGAAATTATGCGAGCAAAATATAAGAGAGAAAAAAGAAAAAGTTAGGAAAAACATCCAACTTTGGTGTCCTTTTCTCAATTGTTTGATGCTCATTATATAGTGATGGAAGTAAACTCACATTTCTTTTCTAAACAATGTAGGACTTTAGTATGTATAGATTTGAAACTACTCAAAATAATAGAGTTTTTCAATGTGGGATTTCAAATTATTTCTTTCCAATGTGGGGCTTAAAAAGTTTCTTTCCACTTAAATTTACAATAAAAATTTCTTTCCAATGTGGGACTTCAACAAATTATTAAATTCACACTATAATATACCTTTTTTTTCCAACAATTCCCCACTTGAATTTAAAATAAATGTTTCCAAAATAGCGTCAAACGCTTCTATAAGACCGTGCATAAACAAAGGTGTCTCTTGACTTGAACCTTTGTATAGTAAGTAAGATTCAGATTCAACAAGATTAACTCGTAGTCTTGAACTCTATCTTTGACATCAAACCCACACACAACCTTTTCATAGGGTGTATTCTCAAAAGTCCGTGCATTAATGGCCCTACACGTGTATCCCAGTATAGTGAACGCTCTAGGTATTCTACCTCGAAATTCCATAGGAAGCTGCTCCACTTCCACGTTCACATAAGTGAGTCTATCAAGGGTACTCATGTAGCTAGGTACTCCCTCCACGTAAAGTATAGATCTCATTAACAGTTTCTATTACCTCATCCTATCATCACTTCAGGAATTATGCTTCTCTAATTTACAATAGCATGTTCATCTCATATCACTCCACGACTTGTTATTACCCATTGAACCTAATTCTTGGGATCTCTAGTCTTTTAGGTCGGGTTACCATCATGAGTGACTCTATAGGCATTAGTCTCATCTTTTTAGATGTATTTATGACTTTCTCTATAGCTAATCCTTTCGTCAAAGGATTTGCTAAATTCTCATCAGTGCATACATGATCCACTATAACAACTCATTTAGTAAATAACTTTCTAACAATTTTGTGCTTACGACAAATTTGTCATCTCTTATCGTTGTAATAACGATTCTCAATCTTCGCAATAGCCGCGGTACTATCGCAGTGGATCAACACATATGTCATAGGTTTTTTCCATATAGGAATCTCAACTAGCAACCATTTCAACCAACTTCTTCACTAGTAGTAGCTAGTGCTATAATTTCAGACTCCATAATGAATTGATCCAATATCATATGTTCTTTGATTTCCAAGATACAACACCACTCACTATATTAAAATATAGTCTTCTATTACTTTGGAGTCATCTAATAAGACGTTCCAATCAGCAACATTGTATCCTTCAAGGACTATAGGAAATATTTGATAATGTAATACAAGACTCATGGTCCTTTTAAGGTATCTCATGACCCTTTCTATAGCGTGTCAATGCTCTATACTAGGTCTACTAGTAAACCCGCACAACAATCCCACAACATAGGCAATATCGGGTCTAGTACAATCAGTGGCATACCTGAGGCTGCCAATGATGCTCGCATATTCAGTTTGTCTAACACCTTCACCAGTGTTCTTGAAAAGTTTCACACTTGAATCGTATGGTGTGCAACAAATTTATAGTCAAAGTAATTATATTTCTTTAGGATATTTTCAACATAGTGAGATTGATCCAAAGAAATTCCTTTTTCTGACCTAGTAATTTTGATTCCAAGGATTACATTTGCTTCTCTGATGTTTTTCATATCAAAATTGTTACACAACAATGATTTCAAAATGTTATAGCATAAAAGTTTGAATCAAATATGAGTATACCGTCTACATAGAGACATATGATAGTGCAAATATCATTTTCAAGTTTGTAGTAAATACATTTGTCACTTTCATTCACTTTAAACTCATTCGATTTAATCAAGTTATCAAACTTTTCATGTCATTTCTTAGGAGTTTGTTCAAGACCATATAGAGATTTATCTAACTTACAGATCTTGTCTTCTTGTCCATGAATTACAAAACCTTTAGGTATCGGGCTCGAATCCCACAGAGGGCAAAAACTCGCCAGATTTCCATGAGGGAAAGTGGGGGCAAAAAGATCGTGAGGTAACATTGCCAGTAACGTTGGAGGGCCGGGGTGTTACAGCCCCCACTATTTCTCCATTTTACAGGGAATTTATTTTCATAGAAGTCAACATCATTTGACTCTATGATCACTTTTGAATTTTGGTCATAAAACCTATATGTTTTGTTCTTTACCACACACCCAATGAATTCTCATTCATAGGTTTTACTGGCGAGTTTAATTTGCTCGGGATCTGAGATTCTGACATAAGTCAGACCACCCCATGTTTGAAAATAAGACAAGTTTAATTGTTTTTTCTTCATTATCTCATAAGGAGATGTTTTGTTTTTAAATTTATGAACTCTATTCAAAACATAACAAATAAGCAATATATTTTCTGTACACTAATGAGGTGCAACAATATAATTAAGCATACTAGCAACAACTAATTCAATAAGAGTTATATTTCCTTTCTTTCCAACTTTACCATTCATGTCAAGCAATTATGGTGCAGTTGTTCCACATATAATTCTAGACAATTTATAAAACTTATTTAAACAAACAAGAATCATACTTGGAACCTTTTAATTTTTCTACTAAATTGATTTTCAATTTTAGTTACAGAGATTTTTAACATGTCAAACTTTTTTGTTTTTCATTTCGTGTTAACTTTCCCATCATGTTCACATATATTAAAGTGTAATAAATCTAAATACTTATATTCTCTAACTACAAATTTATGTGAACTCTATATTATTTTAGTTTGGCTACAACAAATCACATTTTTCAAAATCATTTAGCTATAACTTTGGAAATAAATCTAATTTACTTAATTTTGAAATCAAATGTGTTTGCATCACATAGTATAACATGTAAAAAATTAAAATCACACAATATGCAAGCAAAAAGATACATTTTATTAATTTCAACAATCAAAATAAAGAGATAGATTGCATTTCAACACTTAATTTAAATATGTCACGAGTGATGTACTTTAATAGATGATCCCATGAGTTACCTTCTGAATTTTACGGGAGTGTGCCTCCACGGATCTGTCATCAGTCATATGATACTTTGGTTAGTAGTTCACTACATACTCATTCAGAGCATCTCAAATATCTCTTCTAGTATTGCTGGAACTGTAGTGGTTATACAGATCATCAGCACCTCCATTAAGAATATAAATCTTATCATTATTTTCCGATAATTCTCCAGCTTTCTTATCCTTTTCTATTTGCTTCAAAACTTAAACAGTTTATTGAAGAGGCAACATAATCAAATCCAGTAATATCTTTGGTTGACATGGCAGAATAAAACGTCTTAAAATTGTTGAATTTGATTTTCAAAAACTATTTAAAAATCACAATTTATGCCACCGAAGATATTACTGGGTTGAGTCACGGACTGTAGAAAACCGTTCTAGAATTACACCCTCAATATGGCGCTTAAAGCCACTCTTATACGACCACTTATAACTGCGACATAACGACCACTGTAAAAACAAAAGGACTACGATATAACGACCACTCTATAAAACGAAGGGACCACAACATAACAGTCGCTCTAAAAACCGAAGGGACTGTGACATAACATGTGGCATAACAACTGCTCTAAAAATCGAAGGGATAAATAGAAAGGAAGAAGTGGCTCAAAATTAGGCTAACAAAATATAAAAGAGAGAAAAGGAAAAGTTCGGAAAAACATCCAACTTTGGTGTCCTTTTCTCAATAGTTTGATGCTCATTATATAGTGATGGAAGTAAACTCATATTACTTTTCTAAGTAATGTGGGGCTTTAGTATGTATAGATTTGAAACTACTCAAAATATTAGAGTTTTCCAATGTGGAATTTCAAAATTATTTCTTTTCAATGTGTGATTTCAAAATTATTTCTTTTCAATGTGGGACTTAACAAGTTTATTTCCACTTAAATTTATAATAAAAATTTCTTTTCAATGTGGGACTTCAACAAATTATTAAATTTTCAATGTGGAACTTCAATAAATTATTAAATTACACTATAATATACTTTTTTTTCCGATAAAGACGATATTCAAATTTCAAAGAGCTGAGATATTGTTGACGTGATTCTTTGTTAATAAGCTATTTACTCATCAATATTTTTTTATAGACTGCAATGCATTTCAAAATTGATTAACGAAGACTGAAAGTCTAAACAAATGTTAAAAATACCTCTGAAGTATAAGTATAAAATTTAAGATATTTAAGAATTAATCATTTTTTTGGAGTGTTCCTAACTATGGTCCTTTTCAATCTGTTATATACATAAAAAAAGTAGTTAATTAATTCGATATTATATTTACAATTGATTAGATGTAAAATAGGAAATTGAATCGTAAATATAATATAATTGATAATTGTAGGAAAATCGATATCTTATGATGTTCAGAATAATGATACGACAATTCATTTATTTTGTATATATACCAACAACCATGAGTTTGTGTAAAAATATCGGTCTTCTTTGGACATCATCTTTTGTTTTGGCTTTACCTTAGTGATTCTCATTGTGACTTAGCTAGCCTATGTAATTTCATATTTCAAAAAAGTGTGAATGGACAAACTAATAATTTAAACTGGGAATATAAGTTAAAATGGTCTTTAAATTTTATGAATAGGTTATAATTTTTCTAAAGTTATAACATGATAATTGAAATAATTTCATTAATTTCTAATGTTAAAGATTATGAAATGACACATTAAATACATATGATATATATTTATCAATTTACAAAATTTAAAAATTATTTTAATATAGGCTCACAATTTTAAGAAGAAAAAAAAAACTAACCATAAAAAATTGGGGGCCACCACAACCACAGTTGAAAAAAGATGTTTTGATAAATTCAAAAGTCTAAACAATGAAACCGATCAATCAATAAGGTAATTTTTTATGAATTGTTTGCAATATGTTTGGAAGAATGTAACACAACAACATGGGGTGTAAGAGATTATTAATGTATCTTGGCATGTGTTTTGTTTTGGGCCATGTGTTTTTAGATTTTGATGTGCTATATACAGAAAAGAAACCGTAAAACCTTTATGGTCTTTGGATTCCTATGTCAGGGTATAGCTTTAAGACTATTGGTGGGGTTTGTGACTCATAAAATCACATATGATTGTTGCATTCTTCAATAAAACAGTATAGTTAGACCCACTTCTATTGAGAGAAACCGTTCAAAGATGACCAAAAAATCAAACTACTAAATGGTTTCTCACTCACATAACTCAGGAAGTGGCAATGGATGCTTATTGCTTAGATTATACGCAGTTATGCTCATTTACAAATCAAACTACTAAACAGTATGTTATGGTCTATTGCCTATATAAAAAAAAATTGGGTGTTCTGAACTTAACTTAACTTGAATTATACGCAGTTATATGTTAAATTTTTTTGCAGTTTTATCTAATCTTTTATTACTCTAACATCTGGAGACTCCACATCATTGAATTCACAATAAGTATCTTTTTTGTATGTAAAGAAATATATGACAAGAGAACAATATTTGATCCAACTTTATTTATTTTTCTATCTAATTCTAGCTTACCAAATGCTACAACACTCTTTTCTTTTGAGAACCAGAAGATTAAGAAAAAGAAAATGAAAAATTGAGTGGATCATAAGGATTTGGATAAAGAGACTAGTAAAAATATGTTCAAAAACTTAATTTCATAGTTACATACTCAAGGTTTTTCGCTATATTAAATAATCACAATCAAATATGAGTAATCAAACTCTAATAACAGTTATATTGTAATCACAAAAACATTAAAAACCATGATATGGTACCAAAATTCGCGGTGAAGCACCACTTTGAAAATCTAAATAGGACATGAAAATAATAATTTTGTAACAATTGGAAGCCCCTATAATAGCACAAAAATGAGAAAACCAAGTGATTGACATAATATTTATTTATTAGCATATAAAACAGAAACAGTTGTTTTGATAAATGATAATTGAGAACAATTACAAGAAAAGAAGGGTAACAAAGAACATCAAAATATATATGGAATTTGAATGAAATCATCAACAATTTCATTTCGACTAAACGATTGAGAGGAAGAAGTTTGGCTAAAGTTATCATTAAAATCACTGCAAGTAAAAAAGTCAGGTAAAGGTGGCAAGCTAACTTGAGAATTGATGAAATCATTGGAAAAAGAAAAAGAAGAATTTGAATTAGAAGCAGCAGCAGAGTAATGAGCAAGACGATCCTTAGCAATAGCAAGATCATGTTGAAGTTCAATCATTTTCCTTTGCAAAAGTGCTATAGCACCAATGCATCCATAAACAGGATCTCTAAGCCTTGCATCAGCTTCAAAAGCCAATGAATTCACAGTTTCTTCTCTCTGTTCCTCTGGCACTTCAATAAGAATCTTACTCACATTGCTTGCTCCAAATACTTTGTGAACTTTTGCAAATTTCTTGCACTCATCTGACCGAAAATAAGGTGCAAATATACAATTTGGTATGCATCTTCTTTTTAGAAATTTGCAAGCTGCACATGAAGAACTTGATCTTGGTTCATAACCTTTCATCTTCATAAATCTATGTTTCTCACTATTGCTTATTTTGGTGAATTTGTTGCTATTTAAAGGACTATTTGATCATGTGAACTCCTCGTTTCTCAATTGCATGGGCCACTGCTTCTCTTTATTTTACACTTTATTTATTTATTTATTTATTTTTCCAACAAAACTAGCAAAATATTATATTTTGACATAAAAATGGACCAATTTGAATAGTATATATAGAGGATAAATATTAGACATTTTTATTTGTTTTTAACAAAATTAATTTATGTATAGTTTTTTGGTGTCTCTGGCTCTTAGTCAAATATATCTGATTTATGTGTCGTATTCATTGATATTGGGAGTGCAAAAGTAGGTCCAAATAATTGATTCATGTGGACAGTGGATGGTGTGTGTTGGTTGTTTTCAAGTGAGACATGATAGTTCATGAATAAAGACGAGGGTATTTATTTTGATTGATTGAAGAAAATAAATGTTCTCAATAAAAGTAAAAAATCATCCCTTGACAGAGGGAGGGAGTATGGTCACATACACAAGACAAGAGGGATACCGATAAGATCAAATTCAATACTTTTTACAAATTGTTCAAATCTTCATAACAACATAGTGGAAGCAAAAAATAAACATAGATATTCGGGTTTTTTTTTCTTTAATCTTATTTTTACTTTTTTCAATTTTTTTTCTTTTCAATTCTAGTTGGTTTCCAATTAAAAGGTGAAGATATAGAAACCAAATGAATATAAATCAAATTTTAATTTGATAGTTGATATTCAATAGATTAAAATCATTTATGACATTTGTAACTTTTTATATTGAGTCTAAACTATATTACAACTATTTATTTCTTATAAATTTGAACGTATTTTTCTTAATATATATATCTCCTCTTTCAATACTATTAGACTTAATGTGTAAATAGTGTATGATTTATACCATCTAATTTTTTTTATATAAATTTAATTCATCATAAAGAAAAACCAATCTGTGAAGTGACTTTTTTTTTATTTATTTATTTTTTTTTATAAATATAAAACTTGTATTATTTTTCTAATTATAAGTACATACTACATAGACATTATCTAATATACGCTGATTTAAATTCACAATTTCCTACTTGTTTGCACATAATGTGAATTTGCGCATTAAATCTTTAGTAAAAAAACAGTGATAGCATTAACATATGCAAATATTCAACTTGGTAGTAAATGTCTTATAAGGACTTGCTATCATTTAATCTAAGTATAGAATTATGGGTGTGCAAATGTACAGATCTTCTGTCACATTATCGAATCTTCAATGATAATTAATAGTTCATTGTTAGGTGGTCTGAGAGGCCAGTCTGAAGAGACTTGCGTCACTTGGTTAAACCATGAGTTAAAATAGGATTCTTACATATATTTTAAAAACTGAATTAAACAAACCAAAATTATTTTGATATTTTAATGGTTGGATACAAGTTTCATCCGAACTCGAACTCAGGTGGTTTAATACAATTGAATCATAATTTGGATGTTTCAATATAGTTTTTAATTTGTATTTTTTAATTTTTAAGAGAATGATATTATAATAATTTAGATTATAGTTAATAGATAAGTAAAATATGATAAGATAGTCCAGTTCACATGTTGTACAAAAATTTTATGATTAAATTTCTTTTAAATTTTTTTTTAGATTTTTTATTTATTTTTTAAAGAAAAAAATTAAAAATAAATTTTGAAAAAGTTTCATAAGTCTCCTCTCTTAAATTCAATAAAATAATTGGCTGAAGCTTTAAAAAAATTATTTAAATATGAAGCCTAACGTTAAGGATTTAATAAGAAAAAATTTAAAGAGGATTTTGGAATTTGGAGGTTTGTTTACAACTCTATTTGTCATCATCTAACTTCAATGTTATAAGAAAAACATTAACATGAATATAAGAAAAACATTAACATGAATAAAACAGTTAAGAACTTAGAATAAAACAATGAAAAAATTGTTCGAATATAAAAGAGAACTAGAACAATGTGTTAGACATTAGCTATTTTTCTTTTATAAAAATAAAAATTCACTAGACAACGTTTTTGTGTGCATATAGGATATTCATTGCATGCAATAATATTAACTAATTTATTGAACAAAATACGTTTAAAATAGATGGCAAAACTCTCCTATAAGAGTTTTGATTCTCTCAAAATTTAAGACTCTAACCATCTCATTCAATAGCTTTCTTAAATTATTAGAAGACATATGATTTTCTAATTAGAATAACTTTATCAGTAAAAAACAAAATTTTAATTTTTTGTATAAATTAAGAATCATCCGCATGCAAACATAAAAAAAATAATTATTTAAATAAAATATAATTACAATAAATTATATTTCAATAATTTTAACAATTATATTTTTGTGTGAATTTGAATCTATATATAACTTAACGAACATCTATTATAATTTTCTATCATCTGAACCGTATTTATAAAACTTAACATAATTTTTAAAAGTATCACATTATTTAATTGTATAGTTTTATTACAAACAAAAAAGGTACACTGTCTTGTATTCTTATTGATTTATTCTTCGCTAATATATATTTACTAATAAACAAAAAGACAAACCTTTTTATTATTTGGTTTCTTAATTAATATTCTTGTTAAAGAAATAGATAAAAATTACAAAATTCAAAAACTTGAAAATAGTTTAACATTTCTACCATTATAAATTAAAAATTGAGAAAGAAAAAATCAATCATTTATCTAAGTTATGAGTGGTAACACATCCTTGCATGTTAGAAAGAAAAAAAAAAACAATAAAAGGGATAAACAAAGGTAAAAACTTTTGTGATTTTTTTTATTAGGTGTGGGTGTGGGGTAGCATCAAAAGAGGAAGATAAATGTCACCTCAAACACAAAGGGTTAAGTGTGGTGGTAGAATGAAGAAAGGGATGGATGATGATGATAATGCTAATGCTAATGCATGCACCCTCCATCAAACCTCCAATTTCTGAGACCTAAGAGCCCACTTGTTTAAATGCGCGTCGTTTTCCCTCAAAACAAAATAATGGACAATGGGTTATGACTTATGAGGAATGGCCCTTTAATATTAACCGTTCGATTAAGATCAACGGTGGGCGAACAGCACGCGCTTGAGTGGATTGCGGAATTACGGATTAATAGTTTCCGCAAAATGGGCCGGCCCAAAAAATGATTGGATATGAAGAATGAAGACTTGAGTCCCACTTTCTCTCTCTATTTTATATTTTTTGTTTTGATTTCATTTGAATGTTGATTTGGGACATGTTATACAAATATAAGTGGGGTGCTCAGAAATCAGATTTTCATTTTATGAAACTTTGTACTATGCTTTGATTGATCTAGCTTGACTTGGTCATGAGGTGGTGAGTGGTAACGTACCTTTGTGAGTCCTCTCCCACTCTGATCATTATTTTGCTTTGTGGGGAATCAAACTTTTTACTCTAAATAGCATAGAAAATAGCATAGAAGTTGGTTGAGGCCATTGCTACGGTAGACTATATAAAGTTGTGTAGAGATTTATAAAAAATATTGGTGTAGAGATAGAGATTTAAAAGTTATTTCAAACTTTAACAATAATAAATGATATTTTTTAGAAATACAATTAATAATTTTTCTTATTTAAGTACAATTAATAATTTTTCTTATTTTTATATGATTGACGCAAGACTTCATTTATATCAGTTGAATATAAAATAAAATAATTTTATTTTTTTAAAATTTAATTCATAGATTCAATACTAATTAAATAGAGAAGGCAAAATAGATTAGATCATTTTATTTTAGTATAAATAAAATCTTAAAAAAAAGTTAAAAAATAAATAAGTCATTTTAGTATGGTCTTTAGTCTATATTAAAAATTGGGTTGAGTCGGTAGACTACAGGTCGCTTGAATACAAAAAAAGATACACTATAAAATAAATGACAAGGTGGAAAATAATCTTATTCATGTGATAGTGTTTTTCGGATTTGAATGGATTGGACTTAATTAGTCTATTTGATAGCTCTACAATCAAGTCATTGTTTCATTTGTAGAGAGGAAAAACAAGTAACTTATATTTCCAATAGTATCTTTAATCTTTATTAATATTTCGAGTGACTTTTAAGTACTAATTTATAACAGATAATCTTTATAAATTTATAAAATTTTGGATAAAAATATAAATATCAAAAGAAAAGTTTTGAAAATGTTAGAGAGACCAATTTGTAAACTTTTTAAAAAATAGGGATTAATGATCAAGTTTTGAAACATATAGAGAAAAATTTATAAATTTTGAAAAAATATCGATAGCATTCGAAGATTCGTGAGAAAAGTTTAAATTTTTGAATTTTATGTAATACTTGAAATTTTATAAATTTAACTTTACCAAAATACCCCATAAAGAGAGAATGGTTGTTGGGTTGAAGAGTTTTAACAAGTGTTTTATCTTTTTATGCAACCCATTCATTCTTAACATTCAAATATTTTAACTATATTTTCTCTACGTGGGATCAAGTTGCTTGGTAATGTAACAATACAGAGGTATTGCTGAGACTCATTTAATAAATTTTTTCAAACGTTGATTTTGAGAAATTAAGTAAATAAGTATTAATATTAAAAAATATAAATACATTAGGTGTATTTGTGAAATCTACTTACGAACTCAAATGAAAAGAGTTCAATGACATAATTTAGAGATGGTAAAATTAGTTGAACTCATTGAGATAACTAGTTTAGTCCATCGTTTTTTGCGGAGAGTGGTGAGATTTTCAATCCGTCATATCTAGTTGGTTTTGGAATAGCAATGTCGAATTACAAGGAATGGGGATTTGAATTGTAAATGTTCCTTTTTAAAAATTCCTGAAAAACTTAAGGATTTAACTCAAGAATAGTCTTGGTTAAGAAAACAGAAAACGGAGAACGTTAATGGTTAACTTATGAAACAGAAATTCAATTTATGTTTTTAACTTAAGTAATTAATTAGGCTTGATAAATAAGGAGATAAGAGAAAGAATACCACACAAAGATGTATCATACTTCACCCAACTTGGACTACGTTCGGTCCTCGCAACTGTAAGTTTTTCCACCAAGTGTTCAAAACAAAGAACCTTCTTAGTTTTACAACATCTAGTTCAGATCAACCTTGATCTGTTACAAGCATCTAATCACCTATCAACCTTGATCTGTTACAAGCATCTAGTCATCTATCAACCTTGATATGATTTCTTACAATTTATCCAAACTATACTAAACTCTTATAGTTTGAGTTTTACAATAATTATGATATTGTTTTGATAGAATCTGAGATGTCTCAACTCTTATTTGAATTTCGATTTTTTACAAAGAACTCAGTACAATAATAACAAAGTGTGATATATATAATCAAAACTGAATCTTTCTTTAGAAAGTAAGAATTTCAAGTATGTGAATGTGAATGATTTGTGAGACTTGATAGAATTTGAACATCTGCAATTTCCCTGAGCATTGACCTTTCTTTTATAGGCATTTTGGAGCATTTAATAATGGTCAAAAAATTTATTGGTAGTGCTATGTCACTTTTGACCAAAACCAATATATATGAATAAAAATATTTCAACTTTGAACACTTTATGAAATCTGTTTGACTAAACGTTTTTCTTCATTCTTGATCATATTTCTCTTGTGTTTAATGATCCTTTATACTTTAGATATATTTGTTGATGATTTTGCTTCGATATTGAGATTTGATTTTGTCAAAACAGTTTGGAGAATGATGATGAACTTTTGCAGAATTATGGAGATTGATAATGAACTTCTGCAGAATTAAGGAGATTGATAATCAATATGGAGTTTCAATCTTTGAACTTTCTGGAGATTGATGATCAATTTGGAGGTTCAGTCTTGATCATTCTAGATGACTTTCTGATTAATTTGAATGTCTTTTACAGATCAAGAATGATTAACTTTCTTGACAGTTAAGCTAGAGAAGGTTCAAACGTGTTTTAACTTGCTTGATTCATAACCTTTTATCTTAGTGATTCAAATGCTTTCTTTGATTAGAATGGATCGTACTTGATCTTTGTCAAGTACTGATAACATTAACATGAAATTTAGAGGCAAGATCTTCTTTGAACTATTGGAGATTGATTTATCTTGAAGTTGTGATGATCAATCTTGATCATAGAGAATATTCTCCATTTTGTCCAGAATGTTCTCCTTTCTTTATTTGTTCAGTTTTTATCTGATGTTTTTGTTTTGCTTGATTCTTATCTTTGAATTAATTCACTCAAAAATACAAGTTAAATTAACACAACTTTTTAGAATCATAATTAACATTCTTAATTAACCTTTGTTAATTTTCATCAAAACTTTAATTTGAAAGTTTGCCTTAACATGTATGTCCTGTTTAACCCAACAAGTAAACAGAGCGGAGCATATTATCCCGTCATAGTCTAAATAAAAACACATTTTTAATAAAAAGTTTAGTCAATTTTAAAAAAATTCTCTTATTTTTAGCCCAATTCAATTAACCTAATTAGTAATTGTTTTTTTGGGTTAGTATAAATATTAATCTTTTCTATATTGTTTAGTAAATAATTACTTTCCAATTCATAAAATATTAGAGGCCTTTGTTAAGATTTTATAGTTTCATAATTTTAGCTTCACGTTTCCAATAATTTGTTACTTGATATCGTGGAGTCATTAACTTTTTATGGTATATTCTATAGTTTTAGATGATAAATCATGAATGTTTGAATGATAATTTATATATTTTTGTTTGACTCATTAGTTTTATTTTTGGTTTCCTCGAATGTCTTTAATTTTTTTTATTTACACTTTTTTATTTATTTATAATTTAATGAATTTATTGATTAAAAATAAAAAAAAAAAAATTGATATAGGGAGGCCCATCAACCCACTAATTCGTCTTGTAAAAAAGCAGAATAAAATTTTCAACCCATTAACACTAGTTAGTCCACCACGTCTTTTTTTAGATGAGTTCATAGAACGGAATGAGTTGACCTGTTTTTCCATCCAAACTAAATTGTGGATGCTTTTAATATTATTTTTCGGTTGATAAATTCTCTTAATATTAATTTATGTGCAAAGAAGAAAGATCTTTTAGTTTTTACTACCAAAATTACATTTGTCTCATTACATAATTTAATAAATGTTTTTATAATAAAGTGTTATAAAAAAAAATATTTTTATTAAAATATTATTATCGAAGTTCTTATCCTCTTTATTACATTATGGAAATTATGTTAGACACTACACTCATCTAAAATTAAACACATAACTACTTGAGAAATATTTGAGAATAGTACATAAGAAATATCCAGTGATCATATTTATCTTTAACAAAATGACAGTCTCACACCTAACAAAGGACTGTGAGAGTAGTGTAGGTGAAAGACAGATAAAAAGAAAAGAGAAATAAAAAAATGCAATATATAACGTGACAAAAAAAAAACAGATGCAAAAGAAGAATATGCTTGATTTTTAGTTTGTAACTTTAAATGTAATTTTATAATGAAAAAGTAGAGTGACATTATGTTTATTTACTTCAAAATTAATTCTACAAATTCAATTTCGCTCCTAATCTATCTTTAACTAAAAGTAGCATAATAGTTACTTTTGAATTATTTATTTCACATTTAAAAATATAAGAAAACTTCATTTTACTACTAACTGCAAAATAATAAAATTCATATTATATTATAGTAAAATATATTTTTTTTAATAAATATACATTTAAAAATATATTTAATTATATAAATTAAATAAATTTTATTTTATAAACTAACATTTCTAAATATAAATATTCAGTTAGTCCAAACATATTCTAAAGATGATTGAAAAATTATGTTACAAAAAATAAGTATTTTTAAAGTCTAATAGTTGTTAGACAGATCTTCAATGCCTAGTTGGCAGAATTGTATCGCAACTATATAATATACCGGAAATTAATCTCAAAACTTAGGTGAAGTTATTATTATATTATATCAAAGAAGGTTCTATTGGTTTTTATGTTCGGAAAGATATATGACAAAGAACCTTGACTATCATCTGAATTGTTCTCACTAGTCACGGAGACAAATCAATGGTGTCTAAAATTATGCTAGCCATCCGAACAAGATTGTTTTACCGCATAAAATCAAATTTAAAATCTAAGTCACTCTATCTCAAATTAATTAACGATATCAATAACAGCGTAATATTAAGTTTAAAATCTGAACTGTATGATATCAATGATCAATATTGACTACGATGTGGCTTCATGTCAAAATAGTACAAAAACGAATTTAAGTTCATATTACAAGAGACAAACACATTAGTTTTGTTTCCCTTATTTGTGATGAGTTGTGATTAAAATAAGAATATAATAAATACCTACATTAAAGAGCAACCAACTAAAGACCTTTAATTAATATTTTAGAAACCAAAATTTCGTTAATAGTATACTTTGTAAAGCCATTTTTTGTTGATCTGATTTTTGATTGATAGTTTGAGTATTATATATGATTGTTAGTTGTTACTAGCTTTACAATGTAAAAAAAAAAAAAAAAAACCACAATTAGTATGACTTCTAATTTGTTAGTATGTACTAGTAATATCAAACCTAATAATATTAATTAATCAGCATTTTGTGGCTTTTGGAATCTAGTATGGTTCAAAATTTGAGGAACACTTCGGTGAATTGGAGAATGAAAGTTGAAACATTCTATAGATGCTAACGCTGAAAAGACAAATATGAATGAAATATGATATATTAGAAGTGGTAGAGGGAAGGCACAATGATTTATAATTAGCCGTTTATGGATTCCATGAGTCATAATCTACATGTAATGCTCAATTTTCCTCAAACGACAAATCAATAAATTATATCTAAATCTTTTAAATTTTTCATTTACCAGAAAAAAATCAAATGCCAATTTGGTTTGAAATAAAAATAAAAAAGGTAAAAAATCATTAGAGATCTAATCAACTAATCTTTAAGATGTCGAAATGAGGACATTAACATCACTATCATGACAACTAAAGAAGCTGCTTAAAATTTAGTTTGACAATGCTTCATTAAAAAGATTAATGAATAAAAAAAATGGCTAAAGAATATAATTAACTAATCTTGCAAGCCAGGAAAATCCTCCAAATGGCAGCACACCACAAATCCATGACTCTCCTACAAAAAATTTCCTCTTGTCTTTATCACTAACTACACAAATAGAAAGAGTCAAATTAACCATACATTAAATTAATCACCATGCATCTATCCTAATTAATATATCTTATTTTGATTTAATATTAAAAAAAATTCCTTATAGAACCTCTTAACTGTAATCCAATTTCTTGCATAGAGAAAATTACATATTTTTTGTCAACCATAAGAAAATGAACATCGACATAAGGTAGAAACAAAACAACACTAACCATATAGAATGAATGATTCAAGATCAAAAAACATGATGATATCTCCAGGTTTATTACCAACAGAATCATTACTAGATTCATTGGTTCTCATAACAAATGAAATTGGTTCAATTGAGAAATTGCCATTAGTACACAAAAGTAATGTATCATCAATGATAAGAAGGATAAAGCTTCTTTCATCATTGTTTGAAGAGATTCAAGAATCAGAAACACAACTTCCACCTTCATCAATCCTTTGTTTCACAGAACTTTTCTCAGTGATCACAAGAGTGAAGGTTTTGATCCAAGAATGCAAAGATAGAAGCTCACTTTGGAGTCTAATGCAATTAGATACAATTTCAAGTCAATTTTATGTGCTTGTGAAGGAAATGGGAAGAGCACTTGATATTCTTCCATTGAATTTGCTTAATGTAACATTTGATATAAAGGAGCAAATTGAGCTTTTGAATAAACAAGCTAAGAGAGGTGAGTTATTTATTGATGCTAAAGAGTATCAAAGAAGGCATATGATTTTGGAAGTAATGTCAAATAACAATGTGCAAAATAAGAAGAATAATAACAATAAAGGGTTTATTGATTTTGTGAAAGTTGAAGAAATAATGAGTAGTATTGGTTTGAGAAATTTATCAGATTATGATGATGAAATATCAAAGTTAGAAGTTGAAGCTCAGAATCAAGCAGGCACAGGTGGATTAATTGTTGTTTCAAATTTAAATAATCTTATATCTATAGTTTCTTATTCCAAATCTATGATATTTAGAAATGAAGAAAAAAATGATAGAGAATGTAAGCCATGTAAGTCATTATCTATGTTTTTATACAACATAGATAATGATTATGATGATAGTTCTTCATCATCTGCTAAATCCATGATATCATCGACAGTTAATATTCCTGACGAATTTCGTTGTCCAATTTCGCTAGATTTAATGAAGGATCCGGTGATTGTATCGTCCGGACACACTTACGATCGAATTTCGATCGCAGAATGGATAAATTCAGGTCATCACACTTGTCCTAAAAGTGGTCAAAGACTAATTCACACTGCTCTTATACCAAACTATGCATTGAAGAGCCTTGTTCATCAATGGTGCTATGAAAACAATGTTACATTGAATGATTCAATCTCAAATGGTAACAACAACAAAAGGAACAAGAAGAATGAGTGTGCTGCAATTGATCACATTTCAGCAAACAAAGCAGCAACGGATGCTGTCAAAATGACAGCAGAGTTTTTGGTTGGAAAATTAGCGACCGGTTCGACCGATATTCAAAGACAATCCGCTTATGAGATTCGGATACTAGCGAAAACCGGAATGGACAACCGAAGAATCATAGCCGAGGTAGGGGCTATTCCATTTCTAGTAACACTTTTAGCATCGAAAGATTCGAGAATCCAAGAACATGTAGTGACAGCATTGTTCAACCTGTCTATCTATGACAACAACAAGATTTTGATCATGGCGGCCGGAGCGGTCGAGAACATAGTAAAAGTTCTTGAATCAGGAAAAACTATGGAAGCAAGAGAAAATGCGGCAGCCGCGATATATAGTTTATCAATGGTAGATGATTGTAAAGTTCAAATTGGGGGAAGTACAAATGCAATACCTGCATTAATAGGACTATTAAAAGAAGGTACACAAATTGGTAAAAGAGATGCTGCAACTGCATTATTCAATCTTGCAGTTTATAATCCTAATAAGATAAGCATAGTTAAAAGTGGAGGAGTTAGTTTACTTGTTGAGTTGTTGATGGATGATAAAGCTGGTATAACAGATGATTCTTTGGCTGTTCTTGCTGTGTTATTAGGTTGTTCACAAGGGTTAGAAGAAATAAAGAATAGTAGGGGTTTGGTTCCACTTCTTATTGATCTTTTGAGATTTGGTTCTGTTAAAGGGAAGGAAAATTCAATAACACTTTTACTTGGTTTGTGTAAAGAAGAAGGGGAATTGGTTGCAAGGAAGCTTTTGGCAAACCCTAGGAGTATTCCTTCTCTTCAAAGTTTGGCTGCTGATGGTTCTTTGAGAGCTAGGAGAAAGGCTGATGCATTGCTTAGGTTGCTTAATAGGTGTTGCTCTCAACCTCATCATTCTTTGTGAGAGAGTAGTCTTTGTAGTCCCAAAAGTTCTGAACGAAGACTTGTTCTGGTGTCCGACATATGTTTGTGTCTGACACTGATACATTGGTTACATTCAAATAATTCATTTTCTTAAATTATTATCGATGTTGACGTGTCAATGTTCGGTGTTCGTGTCAATATTTGTGCTTCATAAGAGAATACTATAGTGGTAGGGTGTGTACACATAGTTGATACAAAGGTGTAAATTTTTGTGAATCCTATAGATGAAGAAAAAAATGGTGTTAAGTTGTTGTTGCAGTTTGTTTTGGAGGCTTCAAAACTTTTAAACTTTTTTTTCATGCCTTTTTGTTTAACGAACTTGATATATAATACAATAATTTGTGAAATACCACACAATTAACATACTTTCATTAAATATAGATATATTTTTAATTCCTAAACCTCTCTAACATCCAAAGCTTTATTTTTTCATTTAATAATACAAAATTACAGTTGTTCTATAGTCGAAAATATAAATATCACACTGGCCGAACTTCGTTATCAATCGTCTTGTGTTATTATTTACCTTTACTTTTTTAAAATCGTGTTGTGTTTAAACATGTTTTCTTCC
This sequence comes from Cicer judaicum, assembly GCA_037974835.1. Lineage (NCBI taxonomy): Eukaryota > Viridiplantae > Streptophyta > Magnoliopsida > Fabales > Fabaceae > Cicer > Cicer judaicum. Next base: position 1,362,804 of record JBBPBS010000247.1, read on the forward strand.
TATACTTATACAAGCGGAACTGGATAGCATCTTACCCACTGGATATGGTAAGAACCAACAAAACATTGATAATCAAACATACATACAACGACAAACTTCAATCTCATGTTCATTCATTGCAAACCACACTCCTTGATGCTAAGGTTGCCTTATCGATATCTATACACCCATTCTTGATATGGTTTTATACCCAGCCAAATACGGTAACTTAACTCACTCAATTTTATCATTTTTTTTTATTATTAGATAAATTGAATTATCAGAAAATAAAAGACACAATAAAATAAAATAAAAATAATCGCCAAATTTTAGGTCTAAAAATTCATTTAAAACTACAAAGATAACTGACATTAGTCCTCTCAAAAGAAAAGTTTACCATATTCTCTGGTGAAATGTAAGATAGTAACACGTATAGTGCCAATTTAACAAAAACAAGAAAAAAACGTGCACCACTATTTTATTTTTATTGTCAAATTTAGACCGATCGATTTACTGTTCAACTGCGGAGTCGTACTTACGAAGAGAATCATAAATTTGAATAGAAGAGTGGCAGATCCCGCATTTACTGTTTTACCTTTAAAGTGGTCTAGTTAAGAATTTTCTTTCAATTATGTGTTTGCCATGTGTTAATTAATTTTGCTAATAAATTTGGGCATTCACGTCAAGGATGTTCTGAACCAGGGCTATTGGAGATGGGTCCTGTGTGCAATGTACTTGACATAATTTGCCATGATTCATCTAAGTATCTGTTTTGGGATGCTGTGTATCCTACACAAGAAGGGTACTTGGTTCTTGCAAACAGTGGTCGACCAATTCTACTTCCATGCTTGTTAGGCCAATGTGTCTTTGTTGCATTTGGTCAATTAGCTAAGCTACATTGTTGGCAATAGACTGGGTTCATTTGGGATAACTTTATTACTTTACTCGTGATGATTTAGGGATTTTATTTAGCTAATTGAGTGCAATAAAATAAAATAATCATTTCATTGATTAAATTTTATAACAAGACAAGAAACCTAACAGTATTATTATTCATTTCATTTCACTTAAATAATTCTAACAACGAAACCTAATATTACTTCTCTTCTAATTTTATGTTTTCAGTAGCTTGAAACTAAAACATTTTTACAGTAAAAACTACACAACATGCAGCAATCTCAATCAAGATTAAGAGTGAAATTCTTAACGCAAACAAAATCTTGTTTATCCTCTGAAGCAATCAGGGTCTTTTAAAGTTGCAGAATGCAGTACATCAATGCATTATTTTCTAATTTCATACATCATTGCCATGCAATGAGCATCGGCCGATACATTATGATTCCCAAAGGAGTTGTATCACTTCAAAACCAGATCCCTAAAAACCTTTTATGATGCATAAACAAACAATGCCTTTCTTGATTTAGTTTGAATTTAAATTAAGTTAAAACAAGAAGAAAATGAAAAAACAGTACTATCCCTCATGTGACAAACAAAAAATATTTAATGCTTGAAGAACTACATTACCATAAAACAATAAAGAATGAGAACTCAGATGCTACGAAGGAGCTGAGAAGCTGAACCTAAACCCAGCCTTCCCGCGATCATGCTCATCCTTCCGAAGCACGTGCAAGTAGTTACCCTGAAACAATACAAGTATACCGGTGAATAAATCATAGAAAGTTTTAATACAAAACAAGCAAATATGAAAGACCAAATCAAATAAATTAAAATTAAAGCTAACCTCAAGGCGGAAGAGTCTAGTAGGAATAACAATTCCACATCCGACTGACAACCGGAAGGAGTCTAAGAACTTCCGAGGAGTAAAATGTTTGTACTCGTCCTGAGTTAATTTAGCTGTATTCCCGGAACCAGCAAAAATGTGCGCATGTATTCCTTGTTCTCTCAACCACCTAATAGGAAGATCAAAAGAGAGGTCTGCAAAAGCAGTAACAGCAAGATCTCCTCCAATGAAGTCACGGGTAGAGGAACCACCATCGTCATCATCTGCTTCATCTCTTCTTTGCCTTCGTGGTTCAGTAGGACCTACTCCCCTAGTTTTAAAACCCCATAATGTTCTTGGTCCTCCTAGGGTGCAAACTGGAGAGAAATCACCACCCAAATAAAACCTTTCGGGGAGTGGAGATGGCTTGCTCCTGAACCCTTGCCCCCATGGAAAAACGGCCCCAGCAGATATGCCAAGGTTCAGTGCTGTATTATAAAATCCAAAAGGGATGGCAAAGCGAACATCAAGCTCCTGCATTAGAAGAGTTGACAGACATGCTGAAGAATAACTATTTTTAAAAAAAGAGCAAAGAGAAAAGAAATATTAAGATGCACAAGGGTTATTTAGTACACCAAAATTGTAAGACATAATTGCATATATGTTATTGCAACCATGGTCCATGCCTTATTAAAGGTTTCCCCATGCCCAACAATCACTGTAATAAAAATCATCCATTCCAGAGCAACTCACCAAGAAAAAAAAAATATTACCAGACTGCGAGTCTTATGACTCATTCCTTAATGGACAACCACAATGTTATTGGATAATCTTCATTTTTAACACTTCCCAATGAGCTACCACATAAATTAGCTTAACTGCTTCACACAATAGATTATCTTGATTGCAAAGGAAACACTCGCAATAATAAGAACCAGGAAACAACCCAATACCAATGACTTTTTTTTGGCCTTTCCTCAAGGATAGCCTTAGTGTAATGGTTGGAGTTGATATTGTATGACTAGTTGATTATGGGTCATTCTTTGGTCCATTTAAATCTTGGTTCCAATTAGTTTATCTTGGTGGAACGTTATAAATCAAATAGTGATCTCACATGCACCTCTATGAAGCATGCGCATAAGTAAGATTAGAAGACAAAAATCACTTAAGAGTTAGAACTTATTTTCCAAACATCCAATCATTGGAAGGCACTTTGCATCTACTTCCTGCAAAATGGGCTGTCAAGTGTTCCTCAAACCTCATACTTATTGTGAAAGCCTTCCCTAGACAATTGGACCAAAATGAAATCCTAGCATCCCACTCTAAAAGAAACCCATCAAACAAACATAAGGCTATAAGTATCCAAATAAGAAATACCTAATCAGGTTTTGTGCCAATAATTTTATGATTATGCCCTGAGGCAGAGAAACTAGTATCCTCTATCTCCATACCCAGCATGATAGCAAGCCACAAACAGAACTACATATTCTCTTCTATGGAAACAGGTTCTGAAAATTTTCTTCCCTGAGCCTGGCCAGGGAGATGAACGTCTACCATACCCAAAAAAACTACAGTTTAACTTCAAACCAAATTTTCTGCTTAATAATTCATCGATACATATTCAAATTCAAACATCTGAGCTGCACCAATTTAGAAATTCTAGCCCCTGCCAATATGTTTTCCATAAATTTTACACCACTATCACTCAATAGAAGGTTATTATATTATACATATAACATATTAAACTGCAGTGAAACAGATAAATTGAAGTCAGTAAATGGAATTAATCTCACCTGGCGCAGAAACCGCAAGCTCCGCGGATCCGGTGTAAGACCACCAAAGTGAGTGGTAGAAACAAAAGCATATCCTTTTGTAGGTCTAATAGGCGAATCTCTCCTATCAAATTTATATGTATATTTCAAAGACGACAGTAACCCATGGCCAAGCTGCCTCCTTATAGACTCAGATGACATTTGTGATGGATCTGTTAAGGTACGCCAACCAAGAGTGTATACCAAGTCATGGTGCTTTGTCGATATCAAGCCAAGAGATGTGCCTAACAACTGCTCTTTGTAAGAAGAAAACTCCTGCCAGTCTTGAGAAAGCATGAACATTCGTGCCACAATAGGAGTTAAAAATCCTTTTAGGTGAGGCGCATACACCCCAAAGCTCATCTCAGTCGCTTGGTTCCCACCATAGGCCAAAGAAGCATCCCATAGATCACCATAACCAAAAATATTCTTATATTTAACAGTTCCTTCAGCAGTCCATGTACTAGTCTACAAAAAGCATCACATAATTTCCACAGAAACAAACAAACAAAAATACATTAGATTCTTTTGTTCTTGTTCATTCATGCCTCATACCAAACTACAAAACTTCACTACACTTGCATATAGCTATTTTGTTCATTCATACTTCGAAAGTAAACATCAACATCCATTTCTAAACAATGCAATACCTCAAATCATACAAACATATCTCAATTTTTTTAATCCAAAGTTAACATTTCTCGGTTTGAATCAATACATTATAAAAAAAAAAGAGAGAGAATAAGAAAGTACCGAGGGTTTCATATAAACACCACCTTCACCAGAAAGCTTTCCATCGCTCTCAACAACATCAACGATAACATTAGCAGTATTCGGCAATTCTGCTGGTCCAGCTTCAAGCTTAACATTACACGAATCAAAGATTTCAAGCCCTTGAAGCCTCGCAATAGCGATTTGCGAAGCTTGCATGAGTTCCTGCACTGTAGTCGCATTCTCGATCCCTTCGAGTTCGGCTTCAATTATCCAATCTTTAGTCTTCGTGTTTCCGTTAATCAAAATGTCGTGGACTCGAATTGGAACTAGTTCCGATGATAATCGACGGGAAAAGGCTTCAACCTTGAAACGCTGTTCGCGCAATTTCGATTCTGTGGATTGGGGAATATTCTGATTTTGCTCTTCGTCTTCGTCGTAGTCGTCGTATTCTTCTTCTTCTTCTTCATCGTCGATATCGTCGTTTTCTTCTTCAGGGTTTTGGTGTTGTGAATCGGCATTGGTGGAGTGTGGAGTGTGAGTGTTGTTAGGTTTGGAAAGAGAGGGTTGTTCTGTAATTTCCATTTTGGTCAGCAAAGTTGAATTTGAGGTGGGAGTAAAAGCAGGTCACACCATTCGGCGGCGTCACGGGCACGGCGGAGATATGAATGGAGGAAGAAAGATGATTAAATTATGACTTCTGCTAAATACACCCAATTATTTCTAGTTACACCTCTCGGCATTGAGAACTACGTACTTTTTTAAAGGAGTTCTTATAAATTGTTCGTCAAAAATTAATGTGAAGTATGTCTCGAGTTTGTTAAAAAAAAAAAATAACAATTTTTATTCCCACATCTCTCGTATTACTTTCTACATCCCTCAATTTTTTTTAAATTTAAAATATTCAAATTGTTCTTTCCTCTTTATTCAATTAAACCACATTTGTAAATTCATCTCTTTCAACCTTACACTTTCATCTCCTTCAACCTTACACCTTCATCTCCTTCATCTTCAATAATTTACATTCTTCAATCTCTTCATTAATTTATAAACTCATTTTAATATTCAATCAAGTAAACAAGTAACCAATCATCTTGAACATCATCTTCAACACATTCAACACCATCTTGAATCACTTGAAGCTTCTTCAATCAATCAAGTAAGCCATTGTTGTTTTTTATTTTTGGGTTAACTGTATGCATTTTGGAATTTTGGGTTAAACTCTCTGCAATTTATTCTGAATGAGGCTATTGAATGAAAAAAATTTCTAGGTTTAGGGGTGTTTTAAGGTTTTCTGGGATTTCTGAGTTTGAAAGCTCTTTTGAAATGATGAACGTGAACTTAATTCACGTATTCTGAATGTGGTGACATCCGTGAATTGAAATCCAATACGTGAACTCAAATCACACATGTGGACGTGAACTCAGTTCACGTAGGTTATTGATGTTCACGTACGTGAATTCAGTTCACGTAGGCATAAAAAATTTGTGATGGAGTTCACGTACGTGAACTCAGTTCACGTAGACTGATGAAGTTCACGTACGTGAACTTAGTTCATGTAGGTTGATGTTGTCGTTATGTTTCTGGACTTGCATAAATGTTATATTGTTATGTTTTTTTTATACTGATTATGATTTGTTTAAGCAGAAATGGTACGAACAATGTTTATTGATAGAGACAGTCGTGTTATAGAAGGGCTTGAAAGTCGTCGTGTTAGACCAACCGCTTATGCACGGGCTGACCGTGCTCAGCTTGAATTGCGTCACCAACGAATATTACAGAGGCAACAAGCAGAACAGGGGCAAGCGGATGAGGCCCAACATGCTGATGAGGTCCACTTTGAAGCAGTTGACGGATATCCTGGAGGTCCGGTTGACAGGTCTGTCTTAAGGACATATGGGGATCATGTTGCGACACGACTATGAGACGGTGTGGTAAGTAAATATTTTAATCAAATTAAATATTTAATTTTGGTTAATGTGTTTCAACTTATATTTGTATGGTTAATTTATTTCAGGATCGCGAAGAGTTAAGGGTTTTTAGCAATGGAAAAAAATTAAAAGAAGCTGTCATTGAAAATGAAGAGGTTGAGGAACTTGTTAAAAGTTCCGATTTGTATCCATTGCTAAAATGCAGCTACGAGATGATCGACAAAGGTCTAATTTCTGCCTTTGTCGAGAGATGACATCGCGACACTAACAGCTTTCATCTTCCAATTAGGGAGATGACCATTACTTTGGATGATGTGTCTTCGCTGCTGCATATACCCATCACTGATGCGTTTTTTAGCATTAATATATTTAATAAGGATGAAGCTGTTGAATTATTGGGTGAGTTAGTTGGGGTTAGTCTGGCGGATGCATATATTGAGTTTAACATGACGCAGACAAACACTGTTCGGTATAGTTGGTTGCTCGACGTATACCATCAGCGATGTACTGATCAGCATTGGTAGATGGCTGCAAGAGCATTTCTTTTATTTTTGGTGGGTTGCACCTTGTTCAGCGACAAGAGTGCCTTCGCAGTGAGTGTTGCCTACCTTGAATGCTTCAGAGACCTCAACTCATGCGGGAGATATGCATGGGGTTCTATTGCACTTGCTTACCTGTACGACAATCTTCGAGAAGTGAGCATGCATCAGACTAGGATGATATCTGGATATTTGACACTATTACAGGTATTTGCGCTTGCTTTCCTTGTTTGATTTATTTCCTGATTTTGTGGTTTGTTGCTTTACTGATTTATGAATATGTTATTACATATGTGCAGGCATGGGTGTATGAGCATTTTCTAGCATTGTGTGCGAATTATTGTCGACTATCTCAAACTTATGATGAGGAATATCCGAGAGCACTTAGATGGAAGCCAAAACGTGATAAAGGTTTGGTTATTGCATTTAGGAAAGCACTGGACGAGATTGATATTGATAACATATGTTGGATACCCTACAGAGAGCATAGACCGAAGCGACCATTTGAGGTTGTTTCACTATTTACCAGATAGGGTATTGCGTCAATATAGACATGTCCAAACCATCCCTGGTTCACCTTTGGAGATAGTAGGCCAGACGATCACACTAGAGGAAATGGACACCATGTTTACGCAATATGCTGTTCATATAGTTGACGCTGGGGCAGTTGTACACAAACCTGCAGAGTGCGCAAATGAGTACATGGTCTGGTTTTGTCGGATTTCTCATCCATATATCATTCGTAGAGAACCATTCTATGTAGCTTCTTCGGTTGCAAAACCTGCCGATGATGATTATGCTCCAGATGTCACAACGGTAAATTCATTTAACTTTAAGTTATAACTTTATTAATCATTTAATTAATTAATGTGTTTTTTAATGTAACGTCGGACTATACAAATTGCATATGAGCTTCTTGGACGACAGTTGGTATTACTTGATGGCATCACACTCGTCAATAAATTAATTTTGGTATTGTGATCTCAGAGGGATGGTGGTAGAGATTGGACTAATGTAGTGTCATACCGTAGGAGACATAGGCAAACTTAGGATTTGAATTTGTATTTCGTATTGAATATCTATTTTTGATATGTATGTTGGATTTGTATTTTGGATCTCTATTTTATGGTATCTATTTTGGATTTGGATTTTGGATCTCTATTTTTTATATCTATTTTGGATTTGGATTTTGGATCTCTATTTTTTATATCTATTTTAGATTTGGATTTTGGATCTCTATTTTTGATATATATTTTAGATATCATTTTGGATTTGAAAAAAAATAATTAAACAAGTTAATTAATTAAACACGTTAATTAATCAAATAACTTCATTACATGTTATCAATTCAGTTTACAATAACTTAATTTATAGTTTCTGGCAATATCTACAACCAATGTTGCATGCGATCCCTGTAAATATTCTCTCATTGTCGTGCTTCTTCATTGCAATATCTTTTCCAGAAATTACTTGCTGGTGGTATAAGAGAATATGGCTTTAAGTAAATCTGTTAAATTAAATAAAATTATAAATCAATTATGAATTATCAATTATAAAAAAATTATAGATGATTAATTATCAATTAATACCTATACAAAATGACAGTTATTAATAAATGCAATAACAATCACACGATGATCTGACATAGATGTTGTTGGTGGACTTCAAAGTGGAAAATATGTTTGCGATTGGTGAAGTGATAATGGGACGACAACCACGTTAAACTTTGAAGCAATCACATATCCTATTTCTGGAAGTGTCATCCAATTATCCTTCGTTGCAACTTGCTCAACATACACATTGTGTATAAGTTGTCGAACATAATTTTCTCCACCAAATAGTATCTCGTAATGAGACATGAACTCTTGAAGCTCTATGATACACTGTTAACGGATGAATGCCCAATAGTTCTCACTCATTCCAAGTAAAGCTGCGACTGCATGATATTCACAATTACCATCATCACAGACATCAATAATGTCATCTATAAAATTATGAATTTCAACTGACAACCAATCTTTGAAGACGAAAACTCTTGGTTGTTGAACTTTTCTAATTGATGGTCGAGGTGTGAGCTTTTGGACTGATGGTCGAGGTGTAAGATTTTGGACTGAGGGTCGAGGTGTAAGATTTTGGACTGAGGGTCGAGGTGCCATGTTTTCTAATTTACTGGTATCAATAGTGCTACATGCATTTGTGCCACTAAATCGAATACTTGTATCCACATACTCCCACCAAGATGGATCACGCTTGGTTGATTTATCTCTTTTTGATACCTTACTTTTTCCTTTTTTTGGTGCATTTTTTGTTTTAACTTTGGCAACCTGTGGAAACATCGACATAGTCGATGGATACGCGATCTCTCGTAATTTATCTTTAAGTGAAATTTTGCCAGGTACATCAAGTTCTTCAAACTTTTTCACTATGACATCTATTTCACGTTTCACAGATAACTCTGAAGGTATACTCGATGCATCAACATGAAAATATAGTTTACTCCACCAAACATGAATAACTTTCAATGGAATGGAACGTGAGATCATACTATACCTGGTTATTTCACATGCACAAGGTAGACCATGAGTTGTCCTAATTGTGCAACGATACTCAGTCTGATCAATACCTACATACTTGACGCGGTCATACTCTACCGCAATGTGATCAATTGCATTTTTTGACACAAAACCATGCAAATTCGTGTATAATCTGTTACTATATCGATGCATCTTTTGAATTATGCTCTTTTCAAATGATGTTATTATCTCATTGTATTGTAATACAATCATGATGTTGATGGTTTGCCAAACACTGCATATATCACCGATACTATCTTGTAATATCATTTTCAAACTCCAATGTGTCGACTCAACCCTTTGTGTTGTGGTATTCCCAAAGTGCATAACTCTATTTGTCCACGCCTCAACAAACATTTCCTTGTGATAAATTAACCACTGCTCGTGTACATAATCATAAAAAATAGAACAGCTACTACAAATTCCTTCAAAGATAGCCAACTTCGTGTAGTACTAAGTCTCATCATAATTGTAAATAAGAGTCTCTCATACCTCCATTATTTGCACTTGCTTCTTTTTTGGAAACACAATCATCTTGCACTTGGCTTTGAAATTCTTGCATATATGAAACAAACATAATAAATTCACTGCTTTTGGAAAAACATTTTCAACTGCGTTCATCAAAGCAAAGTCTTTATCAGTAACGATGACTTCAACTTCACCACTTGTAATATGTTCTTTCACCATTTGTAGTGCCCATGTGAAATTATCAACACGTTCAAATTGTAGATATGCAAATCCCACATAAAATGTCATTTCAGTAGATATAACACCAATAATCTCAAATAATAGCATTCGATATCTGCAGGTCTTGTAAGTGTTATCCATAATCAATATTATATGAAAATTATTTACAAGAGTGATAGCATCTGAATGGGCCCAAAAGATGTCCCTCAACTTATCTGAACCCTCTACTTTCCTATATCGATAGACGTATTTGTCGCGTTCCATCAAGGTCAAAAGATGTTGCATTTATGTTCTATTACCTCTAAGTGATGAACGATATGCTTGACGTGCATTGTAAACTTGTTTTATTGTCGTCAAACTTTCAACATTGTGATCCCTCAATGTCATTAAAATGTTTTTTGGTTTTACAAAGTTCTTTGTCATATTACCAAGTACATTTTTCTCATCTTGAGATAATTGGCCTAAGAAAGAGTGATCGGTCAGTTTTTTGGTCAATTCGTGGTTATGGAGACCACACATTACATGCAAATACCATCCATCACCAACACTTGATCGTGTTCCTCTCAATCTAAATGGACAATCACATTTTCTAGTCCAAGTATTCCTCGTAAGATTAGGATTCTTCTATGGTCTATATTAACCACTTCTTTCACAACCAAGAATTAATTTTGTCTTTGTTCTTGGTCGTGCGGTCGCAGTTTCAGATCTAAAAATCACAACAACAATTCTATTTTTCCTTCCAACTTTTCTAGCCCATTTCAATAATTCATCTCGTGTATCAAACATGATGCCGGTTGTAAACATATCAGTCAAATCAATCATAATATGTTCAACTCTGTCATTCATAGTGCCAAAATTAGGTTCCACATCATAACACATTTCTTCAAAATCACGATCCAAATCATCATACATTTCTTCAAAAACATCAGCTTCTAAACCTTCATACATGTCGTCACTGTTGTCTCCCCCTTCATCCATTTAACTGCATCCAATAAATTACATTAATATAATATAACAATTCTTAAACACAATAAAAAAAAAATTGAAAATGCCATGTTTATTGCATTTACGTGAACTGAGACTACGTAGGCCTACGTGAACTCAATTCACGTATCACATACGTGAATTCAATTTAAGTGAACCTACGTGAACTGAGTTCACGTACGTTTGAGATGTCAAAATCTTTCTTTCCTTACGTGAATTTAGTTCACGTATGTATACGTGAATTCAGTTCACATGTATGCTACGTGCTTTGAGTTCACGTACGCATACGTATTCTCAGTTCACGTATGTAACATCAACATGAAATCTCCATTACTATGCGCAAATTAAATTCACGTAGGTGTATGTCAACCTAATTCACGTATATTCTAAAAAAAATTCCTTTTATAAGCTACGTGAGTTAAGTTCACGTGAATTGAGTTCACATACGAAACCCAGATCTGGAAGAAAAACATCAGCCGCAAAATACATACCTAGTTGATTTCATTCACAAAAATGATGAAGATGATGAAAATAATGAAGATGTTCAAAATGATTCAAGTTTATTGAACATCAAATGTATCAAAATGATTGAAGAATAATGAAGAAGGTTGAAGTTGGTAGGTAATGAAGATGAAAGTAATGAGTGGTTAATTGAATAAAGAGACAAGGACAATTTGGGTATTTTGGGTTTAAAAAAAATTGAGGGGTGTCGGAAGTAAAATAAGGGGTGTGGGAAGTAAAATTGAAAAAATAAGTATTCAATAATTTTTAAATTAATTTTAAGAGATTTTTCAAAAAGAATCTAAGGTGTTTGGTTTTCTATTCTATTAAAAATAATTTTTTTTAAAATAATTTAAATTAAATTATTTTTACGTTTTATTTTGATTCTTTATATTATTAACTTTAGAGACTAAGGTCTATTACGTTACTTTCGTTTTATTTTAATCCCGTGAATTATAAATATTAAATATTTTGATTCTTTAATTTACTAAAATTTAATATTTTGATTGGTTAAGTTACAATCTTACATACAATTAAATGACCAAAGTATAATATTTATAACTTAAAGAAATAAAATGTTGAATATTTTGAACATGAGGGATTAAAATGAAACAAAGATTTGAGAGACTAAAGTGTCCAACATTTATAACTTAGGGACTAAAGTAAAAATTAAAAGTAATTTAAATGGCTAAAAATACAATTTAACCTATAATTTATTAAAAATAATTTCGTAATCTCTTTAAATTTATT
>JBBPBS010000247.1:1375297-1414147 GCA_037974835.1 Cicer judaicum
AAAGTGATTAATTTTTTAAGAAAAAATTATAAGAAACAATTCCTTAATTTTCAAAATTCTAGTTTAGGTAAAAAATAGAGAGAAAAATTAAGAATCATAGCCAAAACATAACAATATACCATAAAAAACTTAGTATTATAATAATTAATATTACCTTTGTCGTTAAATATATAATCTTTTGATCATATTCTGAAAAATTTAAAAATTTGATATATAGTAGTGTTAAACTTATTGATGATTGATATTGTTTTTATAATTTTATTATTTGAGAGAGAATTAGTTAATTTTTTTATAACATTTATTATTAGTTAAAAAAAATATATAAATTAATTAAGAGCATAACATTATGTTAAATTTTGTATAATATGTAGAATTCTTTCGAACATCCTACGATCATGAGAACTCTCGCACTTTAACAAAACAAATAAAATGTAATTTATTCAATTTTTAAGAAGGGAGAGAACCAAAATCCATAAAACTTTATTTTGCTCTCTCTCATTTTAAGGGGAATTTGGAGGGAGGGGAAATGACTAAATACATATATAGATTATTCAAAATTCATCATCTTTCCTTAAGCCATATACATGATTTTGATTAAAATCTTTTTCATTTTCTCTTTTCTTTTAAATCAAATATATCTCTACTTTTTTTCTCTGCGATCCGTTCCTCTCTTCCCATAAAAAAATAATAATAATACAAACTTTACGATATTTTTAAAGACTAATTTCTCTCTCTCATACACGATTGACACTCTCTCTTCCTTTATCATAAAGTCAAAGTCAATATGTGTCTTGTTGTTCCATGATCTTACAATTTCAACTAACTTCAAAGTCTATTCTCTCTTTCTCACTTCATGTTTAGATTCTTAGAAAAACTTATCAATGATTGAAGAAACTTGCACAAAGTTTTTTTTATTAATCTTCAATAGCATAGGTAATGACCTTTTTAATATTTCTTGGTGTTTTTTCAATGTCAAACATCATATGAGAATTGAGATCAGATACATGAAATATACGTTAAAGTTTACGTACATAAAGTTTGTTTATGTGTCGTATGTGAACTGAATTGATGTGCATAGCATTTTGTTTATGTGATATCCCAAATTAGTCTATGCTTCTAGAAATTTGTCTCTAACTCATAATCGAAGGATATCTCAAATTCTCCAAAAAAATAATTTAAAACATAACACTTAAAAATAATTTCTGAACTTTGAAAAATTAGTCTTTAGCCGATGAAGAAAGCACCCCCTAAACGAACTTCACTACATTTTTTTATCTCACTACTCATATACAAGTTATTTGAGAACAATCATACTACAATAGATACAAGAAGTGAAAACTTTTTTGTACCTAAGGCTTAAGCTAAGTAAAAAATGAATTGCAATGCATGAACCTCTCATACTTAGTTACATACTACAATCTGATTTTATTGATTGATTTCAAGCTCTGCCCACCAAAGTGGAGAAAGTTTTGGAACTACTAATTCAGGTGACATTTTTGTTATCTCTCTCAATCTCTCACTAACTTCATTCATCGTCGGTCTCTTCTCCGAATCAGGAATGGCACAAACTCTAATCAGTTCAGAAATTTCTTTCACCTGATCTTCTTGATAAAATGTTAGAATTGGATCCACCATTTCCTTCAAAGGTTTGTCCCATTTTAGATAATGTGATGCCCAGTTTTCATGTGAGCTATGATCAACCGAATAAGGTATTCGACCGGTAACTATCTCGAATAACAAAACACCAAAGCTATAAACATTACTTGCGGGACTTGTTGATGGCATTGTCATGTTAGTGTATTTTTTTTCGGATGAAGATGTTTCGTTGGAGAAACTAAAATCGGATATTTTTGCGGCGTGGTCGTCTGTTAAGTGGACAGTTGAAGAACTTAGGTTGATGAGGGAAACGGGAGGTTCTAACTCATGCATATGTTGTAGGCAGTAAGCCATTCCCATTGCAATTCTAAGCCTTGCTCCCCAGTTCAAGTGCTCAGCTTCTTTTACTGGAATTTCAAACATTATCAAATATATCAAACATTTTTCAACTTAAATACAAAAGGCATTGTACACTTGAAAAGAAAATAACATTTTTAGGTTTAAATATGTTTTTGATTCACGCAGAGATATACTATATTTTTGTTTTTAGTGTCTGTAATTTTGTTTTTCGTCCTTATTGTTTAATTTTAGTGTCTACATTATTTGTTTATGTTGGAATTGATGTCTGTAATATGTAGAATATTTGATTTTAGTCGCTCCAACATGAGCTTGATGACAACTAAAATGAATATCACACATGTTACGGAGATCAATTTCAAATCGAACAAATTTTACAAGACTAAAACAAAACAACAAGAACCACAAGCAATAAGTAATATATATATATTTGCAAGGACTAAAAAAAAAAATTACAAAGACTAAAAGGAAAAACTGATATATTTGAAAGGACCAAAAATATATTTAAATATTATTATATGTAATGACTAATGAGTACTCACTGTGTAAATGCTCAAATAGTGTTCCATTTGGGGCATATTCAAAAACCAACATTCTAGTGAAAGGCTCTTCTTCTTCTTCACAATAACCAATAAGATTGACAAAATTCTTGTGGTTTACTTTTGACAATGTGTCTATCTGAAACCATAAACAATAGCTTCCAAATTTAGTCACATTTGAAATGCTTAAATCATGCAACATTTTTTATGATTAAAATTTTGATACCTTTTTTCTAAATTGAGCTTCTAAAGGCTTTGTCCAACTCTTAGATGATGTGACAGAAATAGAAGCTACAGCAATTTCAACTCCACTAGACAAAGTTCCTTTGTACAATGTACCAATAGGCGAATTGCCAATTACATTACTAAAATCTTCACATGCTGCTTCAAGATCTGTTCTCTTTAGCTTTGGCACACCTGAAAATAAAAATCTATGTCATGCTTGTACAAAGAAATTTTGCATACAAACATTACGAATTAATATAGCTCAAATACATAGGACTACTTATTATGTTCTATAGTCTTTGTTGGAAATAGAAAGAGACATTTTTTATATATAAAGTGGTGAACCATATAACTACATAAAAAATGTATCCTTTTCTGTCAAACTAGACCATGTCATATTATAATCAATTTGGACTCAACTAGTTAATGAACTTTAGTGAAAGTCGAATCAATACCCAAACTCAAACCCTAGCTAAAACAATCATTGGTCAGACTTTACTTATCTTCTGGCCAATTTTAAATTACCAAAGTTACTTTTCCCTAAAAACTGGAGGTTAACCAAAAAATACCATGTCTTATTATACAAGCACAAGAGAATGAAATGCTTATATTTACCTGTCACAAGTGCCTTCTGAAGCTGTCCACTTATTCCAGTAGTCCAAGGTCTAACAATAGCAACCTTGTTGGTTTTACAAAGATACATACCAATGGTTGAAATAACAAGAAAAACAGCACAACCTATAACTCCAGCAAAAATAGGTACTTGATTCTTCTTTGATGATATGCTTTTAGTTGGTACTTCTGAGTTTAGTGTTGATAAAGGAGGAGGAGAGTTATAAGCATTTTCATTTGGAGGAGAAGCTGGCTTTGTGACCGGTGGTAATGCTGCGGGCGATGGAGGATCGGAAGGAGGAGATCTATAGAGAGGTGAGGTGCGATTGCGATGGTAATGATAAGGACGATGATGGTGTAGTTTATGATATTCCAGCAGGCTCCTAGGACCTTCACTTTCATGAACATGCCTTCAAAAGAAAAGAAAAGAAATATTTTGTTAGAACAACAACCTCGATTCAAAAGAATACGAATACGAAAAAATACAAAAACAAAAATATACAAGATTTGATCACGAAGTTGGCCAATTACGCCGACGACTCTGACAGCAGACTATAGTACCTTTCTATTATTCAAGCTTAGGGTTACATATTACAACTTCTGTTTAAATACTACAGAATACTCAAGTCTGCCTACTTATGAATAAACTATGAGCCATAATCAAGATATTCTTATTTTAGAATTGAATAATTAATATTACCTTATAATAGTATAAAATTGACACAACTTAGAGTATAGGAAAAAAAAGTGTATATTACAAATGTAAAAAGATTACTCAATTAACCACTTTTCAATTGATTAGTAACATACCATTTGATGGACCTTTGTGAACAAGCTGGCCTCTTATCTACATTGATTAGCTGGTTTTCATCAACTTGACACTCAGAAAGCATCTTAAGTTCATTGATTTTGGGAGAGAAACCAACTAGGAGTTCATTGTTGTCCAGCAAACTGCATAACAAGAAGAAACTAAGTACATGGAAGCACAAGTTTTTTCTTAAAAAAAATGGAACTTTAGTAATAGTATATCAACTTACAGAATTGCTAGTGAGATATTGTGTCCAAAATTAGCATCTAAATGTCCACCGAAATTGTTGTATCCCAAATCCAAAATCTCCAATTCTTGTAAGGTTACAATTTCTTCAGGTATGGTCCCATAAAAAGAGTTGTTCCTTAAAATACTGCAAATCATATCCATTGTGATGTTATTAGAATGAAGAGACAAAAACAGAAATCAATGTTATAAAACTTCTTACATAGACTTTATGTGAACAAGGTTCACTAGCTCTGGTGCCAGAGTTCCTTCAAGGCAAAGGTCTTTCAAATTCCTGAGCAAAGAAATTGATTTTAATAAGAAAACAAGCTCTTAAGTTCAACAACATGAACTATAGTGATTTCATTTAATATAAGAGGCTAATAATCAAAAATTGAAGTGAAAAATTTCAACTTACTATATAGTTGGCATGGATATAAAAAGTTTAAGTACAAAAATTGACAGTCTCAAGAGGAAATTGAGCATATGGTTTCAATGGTAACATCGACACTTCGATTGAAGACGTATTATGGTGTCTTACACGACATTTGACACTTTGATATATAATCAATTTATTCAAATTAATATCAATATATACGTGTGAGTGTTAGTGTCATCTATGTTTCTATGTGTCTATGTCCATGCTTCAATGTATGGTTTTGCCAAAATGAAAAAGTACAAAAATTGAAAACTTTGATATCTCATTTGATGATAACAAAAAGGGTCATAAAAAAGAAAGAGTAAATTAGAAAAGAAAAAATATGCATATTGCACTTCTTTTTCTTGTTCTTTACTGAAATTAAAAAAAAAAAAATGTTTACTTACAAGATTACAACTTTTCTATCTGAGCATTCAACTCCAAACCAATGACAAGGGTCAACAGAAACTTGATCATCAAACCAATTTGACAAAGCACCAAAAGGGTCACCACTTATTCTCTGCTTAAACTTCAAAAGAGCATTACCTTCTTCATTTAAACAACGACACAAATTCAAGTTAAGAAACAAGAACCACACTACTACAACAAACCACAAAGTTCCACAAAGATTCATGTTCTTGGTCATTCTTGTTTATGTTTTTGCATGAAACAAGACTGAAAACTCGTGGAAGAAATAAAAGGGAAAATGAAAGTGAATGAGTGGAAGGAGTGAAAGGAAAAAAAGGGTGATATGATATGATATTATTATGATGTATCAAATCATGTTATGACATTGACAATTGCATAGTTAATTGCATGTGAGGTTTTGGTGTATGGACCCTGAAAAAATTGAATAAACGCGTTTGAGATCAATTGTTGTTACCTTAGTTTTAATTTCATTTCTATTTGTATTTATTTATCAAAGTTATGTTTCATTTTGATGTTTTTATTTTTCATAGGATTATTCATACATAATGCTCAAAAGCATCTACAAAATACATGATGATGAGATTTGTAAAAAAAAATAATAATAAAAAAATCACAACATATTTCTTAATTAAATACATTAATGTTTATTCATTTAACTTTTTTTATATTTAGAATTGGAAGGAGTATTTCCTTAAAAAAAAAAGTACTACTCCCTTATTTCTTTTTTTATACCACATTTTGTTTTTTTTTTATACATATTAAAAAGTAAATAGTAAATTTAATTAGTCTCTTTTATCTTTTATGTGTAGATATTATTAAAATATACTTCATACACAATAAAGTAATAATATCAATATAGACGTAAAGATAACACCACTAAATTAATTATTTTAAATCTTCGTAAAAATATAAAATTTACTTAATAAGACCTCAAATTTAATAGTTTTAAAATTTAAATATATAAATATTTTTTAAATTTAATATTATCTCAATAATATTAAATAATTAAAAAAAAGAAATATTATATTATATTAATTATATTACATTAATGATATCAACTTAAAATATAGAAAATTCGCTTTAAGTCTCCTATTAAGATTTATTTTAAACCTTCACATATTACATATAGTAATCTTTTATTAAAAAGAAAAAACCGTTACTAAACAAAATTATTAGCTTAAATACAATAAACTATTCGATATAAATTTGTAAGCTTAAATACAATAACAAGTCTTAAATAGAAGAGCAGTTATTATGGGAGAGAAGCATTGAAGAGAGCGATGAATAATTGGTGATCACCGAGAAAAGGAAAATATAAGCAAATATGCAATAAATGATGAGAGTAAAGTAAAGTATTAATGGAATAAAAATGAAGGGCTGTGTTTGTAGTCATGAAGATGAGGTGAGAATGACATGCTTCCATCCCCGTGACTTTACTTTAATTTCTATAATCATTTTATAATACCAATATTCTTTCGTCTTATCTTAATTCACTTCTACAAAATTGATAATACTTAAACACGTCACATTTAAATTGTTCGATTAAAATTGAATACTTTTGAAATATAATTTAGATGATCCAATTTTAATGAGAGGATCTAAAATTGTAGTCTGTCTACTACTTGCAGTACTGTAACTGCATTGAATCCAAATATGTAACAAACCCCTTTGACAAAGTAACTTAATGGCTTTGTCTCACTTCACTTGCACCTTTTATTTATTTATCTATTTTCGACTCCAAATTCATTTACTTGGTAATTAATTTACGGTTTATTTACGATTTAAATTATAGAGGACTTTCAAGAATAAGAGTTTGACTCTATATATATATATATATGTTTTTTTAAAAATAACATAATAAATGAATATATAATATTATTTTTTTTAAATATTAAATTTATATTAAAATATAGTATTAACTCTTCAAAACGTTTTCTTTTAAAAAATAACTTGCAAATACATTCTTAAAAGTTAAATAAATTTTTAATTCTTTTAAAATTTATTATTTTGTTTTTAATTCTTAAAAAAAATTCATCAAGTACTTTTAGTGTTTTAAAAGTTTTTGTTATCATTTTTTTTGTTGATTTTATATTGATATAAAAAAAATTTATAGGAATTAAAAAGTTATTTAACCATTTATTTATTTAATTGATGTTATAACTAATTTGTTGCATTGCATGTGATCAATTATTTGATGTTAATTTAAGGGATAATTAATTAACTGGTGCTCTAAAAGTTGTGAATGATCTTCAAGGTCCACCTCCTAATTTTCAAGATAGTGTGAGGGTTGATAATGATATGGATCATAAAGGACATAATAGGTTGCTCATTAAGGATGTTGATCAACAATGGAGTCTACTTGTTAAATGTTCCATTCTTGTAGCTCAAACTTTTGATTATCCTCCTAAACTTGTTGAAAGTTGGAAAGGTAACAACCCTTGTGGTAATGATTGAATAGGAATGGTTTGTTCTATAATGGTCAAAAATATCTAAAAAAAATTTAAAGGATTAAATTTACTTATGCTCATAACTATGAAAAATCAGATGGATCGTAGCCTCTAGTGGCGGGTATAACTTGTAAGTCGTTGGGCCTATTTTAACAAAACTAGTGAGTGGGTCAAAGGACCTCATGCCTAACTTCTGGTGTTTTTTATTTATTTTTTATTTGGTCTCCCTAGTGCTTCCTTAAAGCTATACCAAGGATTGTTTATAATATGATTGGAGTTTCACCAAAATTGCATCCCCCACTTGATATTCCATGTGCTTCCTTTTCTTTATCAGTTTGATTTTTCATATATAGTTGGGCCCTTATCAAATTTGTCGCCAGTTGGATTAGTATAAAATCTTGATTGGGCAAGTGTTCTTGTAAATTAGACTTAAGATTATATTAGTGTGGAGATGAAATCTCTAAAGGTTTTAAAATGAGTCGTTCGGGTTACATTAAAAAGTCTTGCTTAATAATCGAGATTAAAGACAATTTATAAAATACTACTCTTCAAAGCGTCTTTTTGTAAATGAAAAAACCGTGAGAGTTCACGGTAAATTCAAAATGGACAATACTTCGTAGATGCAATGTTGCGAACTTGAGGTCGAAACAATCAAAATAGAAGTCATTTCTACATGCTCATTTGAGATGTATTGTGCTTAAAAATTTCAAATACTTGGCAATTGCTTGTGGGTAATATTGTACCTTGCAACTAGGGATGAGAATAGGTTAGACCACTCGTTATGGGCCTATGGCCTGACCTACTTATGGTCTGATTTGATCTGACCTATTTAATAAAAAAGTTAGGTTAAAGCTATTTTTAAAGTCTATTTATTTAAATAGGTTAGGCCCAATCTTATAAAAAAACCTATTAGACCTGACAAACCGATCTATATATATTTTATTATTTATTAATGTTATTTTTATTATTATTTATTAATAATACTATTTACTATTTTAAAGTCTATAATTAGGCATGTAGAAGTTCCATATTCGGTAGCCGTTCCATATTCGGTAGTCGTTCCATATTCGCTAGCCGTTCCATATTCGGTAACCGTTCCATATTCAGTAATGATTCTATATTCGGTACTCATTCAATTAAGCAATCACTCAATAGCCGTTAGATATTTGTTTGAGATGTAATAATTGATGCATTTATTTCAAATTCTTTGAAACCAAATATCATTTTTTAGAGATTAAATGGTGTTTGTTTCATTTTTTTTTTTAAAATTATTTTATTAGAAAAATCATTATTTGTTTAATATATATATAGATATGTAAAATATAATATTTTAATGGTTATTAGACTTTTAAATAGGTTTTTAGACCAGACCAGACTTTTTAAAAGTTTAGATAAAAAAATAGTCTATCTAAATGATTTATAAATTGTAATCTAATCTAAACAAAACAAAAAATATATATAATAAAATATATGTACACATTTAGTGGTGGATCTTGCAAAAAAGTATATGCGGAGTCAGGTAGCTATTAAGTAAAATATTATAACTGAAATCCATAAAAGTAATATAGTTTTTTTTAGAGTTTCACATAATTCATAAAGTTGAAAAAATTAGAATTTTAATTCTCACAAGTTTTACAATTTTTATAAGGTACACAATTTTTACAAGTCACACAATTCACACAAGTTTTTAGAACATCATACAATTCAATCAAATAAAATATATCAACTTTATGATTTTCATTTTTATCGAAAATTTTTTCTTGAAAAATGTATCAATTTTCTTATGTTAAAACATTGTGTCACTTCTAAAATAATGCACAAATTAATTAAAATAATTTACAATTTATAATTAACAAATAGTATTATATTATATCATATATCAATGATTAACATGTGAAAATTTGTTAATAAATAGTAGTTAAATTACTAACTGAAGTGTTAGAGTTTGACTATTCTAAGTTAGTTATTTTATCATTTGATATTATATAATTTATCTATATATAAAATTTATTGTATCAATTTTATCTATATTATATAATTTTTAATATAATTAACGACTTGAGTTGTGATTTAAAAACAATTGAATAATCTATTTACATTAAGGTAAATATTATTGTTGACAAGAACATTACATTTAGTTATTATTGTATTTATAGAAAAAAATTATTTAAATAAAAAAGAAAAATAAAAGTAAAAATTTAGAAAATATTATTTAATAAAGATCAAGCTATTTGTTTGTCAATGCGACTAAGAAAGTACAATTGAAGGGAAGAGAGCAAATTCACCAAAGAAATGAGAGAATAAAGGGATATGGAGAGGCAATGTCAATTTATCAAAATGGTTTGAATATATTTTAGTAATTTATAGTTACTTTAATAATGTATTATTATTATTATTTATAAAAAAATAAAATAAAAAGTATAAGAGATGTCGTGACATCTGCTCTCGCGAAATCCGCCTCTATGTACATTGTCTCAAAAAGAAGAAAAAAAGCAGCACACCGTAATAATATAAATAAGATTAATTATAGGTTTAATTGCAGTTTTAGTTCCCCTATTTTAGCTGAATCGCGAAAGTAGTTTTCCTATTTTGTTTCTCATCAATTTTGGTCCTCTAAACAGAATTTTGATTCAAATATTGATAAATTTTTATTTTTTAAAGTCGTGCTATACCATTTATTATCATAGATTTCAAGTACAATTGTTGCAAATGAGATTGAGCCATAATGTGACTTAAATAAATGCAAAAAATTGAAATTTCATTAAGTTTTGAACCAAAATTATATTTGAGGGACCAAAACTAGGGAGAAATAAAATAGGGGGACAACTTTTGTGATTCAGCTAAAATAGGGGACTAAAACTGCAATTAAGCCTTAATTATATTTGAACACAATTTTAAACACAAATACATATGACTTCCATGTAATCTATCTCTTCATTTAATTTATCCTTTTTTTACTTTCCACACAATCTCTCTCTTCATTTAATTTCTCCCTCTTTTTACTTTCCTCTTTTTTATATTTTTTTTTTACTTTTTTTTTGTCTTCTTTTGGAAAAAAATAAACCTCACATATTCATCTTCCTTTCCATTTATAATTCCTTCTTTTTTCTTTTATTTACTTATTTTAATCAAATTTTTTATGAAGTAACTTGGACATTCTAATCAAACAAAATATAAATCTGGTTAATGACTTAAAATAATATAGTTAATTCCTTACACAACTTGATTAATGGATTTGAACAGAAAGTTTGGTCATTCTAATCAAACAATATAAATCTGGCTAATGGCTTTAAGTTATATGGTTAATGTTGTGAACAACTTAGTTAATGGATTCGAACCGAAAACTTGAACAATCTAATCAAACAAGATATAAACTTAGTTAATGACTTAAAACAATATGGTTAATTCTTTGCACAACTTGGTTAATAGATTTGAACAGAAAATTTGGTCATTATAATCAAACAATATAAATTTGATTAATGACTTTAAAAAACATGGTTAATGTTGTGAACAACTTGGTTAATGAATTTGAACTGAAAATTTAAGCATTTTAATCAAATAAGATATAAATTTGATTAATGACTTAAAACAATATGGTTAATTCCTTGCACAACTTAGTTAATGGATTTAAGCAGAAAGTTCATAAAAACATAAAGAAATAAACTCAAAATTTCATACATATTTGTTCATAAAACAGAAAGAAAGAAGAAGAAAAACAAACAAAAAATGTAGTTCAAACGCCACCAACTACATCGCTATAGAGAACCTCCCACAAACTCAAATATGCCCATAACACACTTATTTTTTCTTCTTGTTCTTCTTTTCATATGTAAAAATGTTCATATTTCTTAAAGCTATTAACGAGATTTATATTGTTTGATTAAAATGATCAAATTTTCTGTTCAAATCCATTAACCAAGTTGTGTAAGAAATTAATCATATTGTTTTTAAGTCATTATCCAGATTTATTTTTTGTTTGATTAGAATGTTCAAATTACTTCATAAATTTTTTGATTAAAATAAGTAAATAAAAGGAAAAAGAATAAATTATGAAAGAAAATGAAGATGAATGTGTGAGGTTTATTTTTATAGAAGAAGACAAAAAACAAAAGTTAAAAAAGAGAGATAAAAAAAGAAAAAGTAAAAATAGGAGAAAATTAAATGAAGAGAGATTATGTAAAAAGTAAAAAAATGAAAAAATTAAATGAAGAGATAAATTCGTGGAACACGTGTATTTGTGTTTAAAATTGTGTTCAAATATCATTACTCTATAAACAAATACCGTACTTTTCAAATTCTTTTGATATATATCATGTTCAAAAGGAAAATCGATAAAACAAGGGACCAATGTAAACATAGCCACAGCAAAACAAAATCAAGTTGAAATTTATGTTGAAGGTTGCACATCCGTTCCTAGGGATGACAATTAGATCCAGACCTAATGGGTATCCGCAAAAAAAAATCTACAATGGATAGGATAAAAATCCGCATAATGGGTATGGGCACGGGGAGGGTAATTACCCGCAAAATTAAGCGGGTATGGGTGTGGGTACGGGTACTATAGTACCCGCCCCACACCCGCACTTATATAAATATATTATTTATTTATTTATTATATTATTATTTAGTTTAATTAATTATTTTCCTTTATGTTTTATTATCTATTAATATCATTAGATAGATCATTACAATATTTATATTCAAATCAAAAGATAAACGTTTCCAAACTTTTTAAGAATTTGTTTATGATGAATAGTTAAATAATTGTGTCTTCATAACTAAGAGTTATATCTTATTAATCGTGTCTTTATAATTATACTTGTAATTTCTTATAAATTGTTTTTACTAATCTCAAATAATATTGTCGTAAGAGTTGCAACTTCATAAAATATTATTATGGATATTTGAATTTGTATTGTAATGAGGGTTCATTTGAAATGTTTTGAGTTATAAAATATTTTTGTTTATAATACTTTATGATAGAATGTATGATATTTGAATAATTTTTAAATTTAATCACAAAATAATATTTATTTATCGATCTATTTTAGTTAAAGTGTGGGTAATAGGTATGGGTACGAGCACTTAGATACCCAGAGGATAAGGGTACGGATATTAAAGTTAATACCCAAGAGGGTACGGACACATGTATGGATATTTTTTTAAACTGCGGGTATAGGTACGAGTACTATAGTACCCTACCCATTGTCATCCCTATCCGTTCCATGTTCACTCACTAGGATTATGTAATATATTTTACTTAATTTTACGCTACTGAAAGATATAATCCGATAAAAAATTGAAATAATGAGCAACCATGAGACTGAAGTATGGATGAGCAATCACAATTTATGCTATAAAATCACCGGGCCAAGCAAACAAAAAGAGTGTGTACCTCAAATAAAAGCCACATACTAGAGAAATATGGCCAGAACCTAAACAAAGTCTAAGTTGTTCACTCACATTTAAGACTTTGTTTATCATTTGTCCCCAACAATCATTTTGCCTAAGCAAAACAAAAAATTATGAGATAATATTTTTTCCACTCTTTACATAGAAGTAAACATTTTTAAAAAAATTCAAATTTTTTAATCATTTGAAAATATATTTTCAGATAAAAACATAATATTTTTTCCAAATAAATAGTACTACCAAACAACACTGTAATTTTCTTTTTGAAACATAAATGGTTAAAAGAAACTCTTGAAATTAAATGTACACTACTGCCTGGTATCATGATGCATCACAAGGTACACACCAGACATAATTTCAATTTTAAAGTTTTGTTCCCCGCCCACGGAACCCTCCACATCCATCACACGAAAACTGTGTCCTCACTGTTTTACTTACTCCATCTCCATGTGATTATCATTAATTAATATTCAAGACCCACCATAACAAATCAAAGCTGTCTCCTATAATAAACTCTAATATCATACTATCATTAATATAATCATATTATATATATAATAATAATAATATAATATGCCCATTGAATTATAATTTAATTAATAAAAATTAATGTAATTAATTTATAATAAATTAATACATCTCTTTTTATTAATGAAATTATAATTCAATTTTCTTTTTGTAAAAAAGACAGAAATAATAATAGCCTATACTATTAAACTCTAAGTTAATTTATCAAATAAACAATAATTTATTTCTCTTGTTTCAGTTGGCTGAGTTGTTTGTGAGCTGTAATTAACTGAGAAAATAAGCAACTATTTGGTGAGTCGCGGCAGCACGAAGAAACATGCAGGGCACCTAATCAAACCGTTAGCATTGCAAGATGAACAGCTTCTGAATCCACTTTTCTCCGTGAACACTTTATGACTACCGTTACACTCATCACACACAGCAAATCTGAGCCCTCCACAGAAATCACAACCGTTCTGATTCGACCTCGGCAACCGTTCGATCAACCGATGCAGTTCGCCGCTCTCGTGCAACTGTTTAACTTCTTCAACGCCGCCGATGTAAACACCGCCGATGAAAACCCTAGGTAAGGTTACGTTCCGACGACCTAGGATCCCGTGGAGTTCGTCGCGGAATCGATCGTCGATTGACACGTCTCGTTCGTCGATGGCGACGCGGAAATGGCGGATGATCGATCTGACGATGCGGCAGTCGTCGAAGGTACGGCGGACGACGCGGAGGCTTGTGTAGTAGACGACGACGTACTGATCTAGACCGGGAGGTAGTGCGAGTTTTTTCGGCGGAGGAGCGGCGGCGCGGGAGGAACCTAAGGCACGCAAAACGGCGGTGGAGATGCGAATGCGACGGAATAAGGAAGGAGAATTTGGACAATTCGGTTCGGGTTCGGGTTGGATTAGAGTTTGAATGTCTTTGAAGGAAGAACAGGAGAAGTTGATGGAGCGAGTTCGCAAATTTAACCGTGACAGTGACGACGGTGACGACGGCGTCGAATTTCCGAAGCGTCGCGGTGAATTCAACCAATGTGGCCACATTACAGACAAGAGGAAAAGAGAAAGAAAGAAAACGAGGTTTTTGGTGGAAAATAGTGAAGTGAAAAAAATGAGGGTAAAGAATTGAGAGCGAAAGAAAATGAGAAAGAGGATATAAGACTTTATAGCGATGATAAGTAATCATAACATACCATACCATGTGCGTTGTTCTTTCCTTGTTTTATTTTTTCTATTTAGAAATAATTTGTTTTGTAATCAGAATTCTGACATTGATTTCGCACGTAGAAATACTTACAGTGTGCGCAACATGTAATTTCATCTTTTTTGACAAATATAATTGCTATTTTAAATTCTCATGAAATATATTAAAATTGTAATTAAAAGATTTATGCAGATATTGGTTAAGAATAGTATTTCATAACTCCTTTTGCAAGTCTCAATTAAATTTAAGGTCTAAATATTATATTTATTAAAAAATATTATTTCATATTAGTAACTGATAATTTTAATGAAAAAGTGTTCTGTTATTAAAATTATAAATAAAAGTTTATGCAGATACTGAGAATGTTGTTTCATATTAGTAAAATAAATTTTTAATAAATATAAAAAAGTGTATAAGTTGACACATGGAAAGTATTTAGTGGGTCAAAAAAATAGATAATAAAATGTGTTTTTTTTATAATGTTTCATAAAAATAGTAAATTAGGAATATTATTTTTAGTGTCTTCATCATAAGTATATAAATTTTGTGAGAGTTTTTCCTAAAATAAAATTTAGCAAGAGTTTCAATATCATTAGATTTAAAGTGGTATATGAGTAGTTGCTTAGAATTAATATATTATTACTTTTTTCTTTGTCTTTCTGGAGCAAATATTAAACGTATTCAAAATAAGATATAAATATTAAACGTTGTTAAATGCTTGGAATCAATATACTTAAATGTGGAGTGTATTTTTCTTTTTTATACAAGAGATGTATACTGATGACAACTATTGAACCAGGATTTAAGGTGTACTTTAAGATAACTTTCATTCACTTTCAAAAAATATATATTCCTAGACAATTAAAAAATGTCCATGTGGTGTTACTGAATTGACTGGTTCATTATTTTACTTTTTTGGTTAACAAGATTGTTTGTTCTACAGAATAAAAATATGTGATTAATTTTTATAATCATAGAAATGAAATATAATTGATTGTGAGAGGATAAGTTTGGAATCATCACCGCAAATTATTATGAAAGAAAAGTTATTTCAACTACTTATATTATTTAGAGAATGAAACTATTTAAAAAGTAGAAAACAATGGCAGTTTAAAAAAAGTGTTTATAGTTTTTTAAGAAAAATAGTATAAAAGGAAAATAAAAAATATACTATTAACAATTTTGTCTTTATATTCACTTATGTACAAATATGAATGAGATATATTAAAAGTCATACTTTTAATCATCTCCAAACAATTAAGTTGTTTATTTTTAATTGATCAAAGAACAAAATTATTACTTCCATTAACTAAATTTATAAATTATGAATCAAATTCAATCTAAATAAATAGTCACTAATTTTTGTAGGTTGTTTTAATAATAATCATAACTTTCGTAAGTTTGTCATGTAGTGCAATTGTAATTCTCAAATTTACCGCAAAACAAAGTTGTCCTCAAATATGCATCTAGATGATAATGCATCATCTATATTACATTTGATTCAATACTCTTTTGGGAGGACGCCAAATCACCTTTTTGGTAGTATGCACTTTAGGAGGATGAACTCCAACTTGAAAAGACTTGATAATTTAAAATTGCTGGATATAGTTGGAGATTGCGCTAGAAGTGTGATTGTCAGATAAAGATACATTGACAATAATTATATTAATAATAATACGAAAAACAAGAATCATGCCATCAAATCAAGTTTGATTTCTATAATACCAAATAGTATCAATAGTAAAAATTATGTTGGCGAAAATAACATATCTACATTGATGGAAGTAACCTTTGTCACATATAACAAGAAGATTTTGAACATGACAAATATCAATTTGAGAGTGAAAATAGAGTTTAACCAAAATCAGAATATAGTAACAAGATAAAAAGAGATAAGTGGATAACTCTTAGTCTACATTTCATATTTAGAGAGCTCACATCTTTGTTGGAGAACATGAGAGCAACAACGGACCAAATTGTTCTACGACCACAAGATATTTTTACATCATATTTTAACTCAAAACCCTAAGTCATTAGTTATTTGTGTCACCTCTCTTATATATCTAACATTTCCTATATTCTTATTCGATGTGGGACTAAACACTAACACTTGAAACAATTTGACAACCTCGAGAGATTAAATTATCATCTCTCAACCTCTTGTTATGCATTAATCTCTAAAACACGAGAGACATGGAAGGAGGAATACTATTATGACAAATAGCTTTGGCCCAAGGGATTTATTGTCCTAAAGGCTTGAAGAATAGATAAGCTTCTTTAAAGCTTAAAACTCTATAGTTGTTTACTCTTCATACTAAATGATCCTCGCAATCAAAATTATGAATAATAGTTTTGCCTTGCAAGACAATCAATTGAGGGTAAGTTTGTAAGAGAACATAAGGTACTTTCTAATGACCATCTTTGATGAAATGATTAACTGTGGCATGAAGATGAAATTGTTTGATGTCATCAATATTAAGAATAGAAATCAAAGAATCTTTCAACCAAATGTCGACCTAGAAGTTAATATTGTCATCATTGTTAAGTTGTCATTTGTATATAGTAATTAGATTAGATTTGAGTGCAACCCAGATGAAGGAATCAAACTGATAAATAATATGGCCATGCCTCTAAAACACTTGCCATATAGGAAGAATAGTTCAATGTTGCCTACAAGTAACTAAGTTCCAAGCAAGTTTAATAATAGCAACATTATGAATCTCTCTCAAAGACCTAATTCTAAGACCACCTTTATTTAGAGGATGACAAACTTTATGCCAGGAAATAGTAACCAATTTTCTATTATCAACATCACAAGTATTAATACATTTGCCTACATCCTTGAGAAGAGAAGTCGACCAAGAATGTATGAGAAAGATATAAATCAACATGTTATGAATGACATTTTTCACCAATTAAATTTTATCTGTCATAGAGAGGAAATATATTTTCCAAGCTACAAGTTTAGCTTTTATAAGTTTATTCCAAGATATCTGAAAGGGAGAGAACCAATAGAAAATTCAAGTAAATCAACTAAGATATTATGTTGTCTAATAGAAATAGATCTAATGTAAATTGTATATTTATTAAGATTAATTTGTTTCCTGAAGATATTGATATATCTTTCAATAGTATTGAATTTGCTCATAGTCATATCATAGTCTTATGACTTTGCTCATAGTCATGTCAATATAAGCAAAATATTAGATAAATGTTTTTTCAGATACACAAAAAAAAAAAACGTTATCAGTGATAAACATAAAAAATTATAAAATAAATATTTGTCATTAACACAAAAAAAATACGAGACAAATATTTATCATTGATAAATATAAAAAAATACTAGATAAATATTTATAATTGATAAATAAAATGAGATTTTTTGTTTAAAATTTAATTTTGATCACACTTGATTGTCTTATCCTATGGTAATATATTCTTTCAATTATTCTGGACATATCTTATGTTCTGGATAATTCTTTTTTTGTATTATTATTAACTTCTTAAAAAAACATAATCAATTAGTTTACACTTTGTTAACCACATAAAAATCTATATTATTTTGTGTCTTCCCATGAAACAACAAATATACGCATTTATGTACTTAAATAAATAATTAGTATATATAATTTTAATTTAACTTATTTTCTTCATATTTTTTTAATCGGGTGCATGTTACGAGTCTTCACGTTTAAAATGACAACAAATAAAAAAATAATATTACGAAGAGCAATATTATATATCAATAGTAGGGTTGGACACAAACTCATGGCTCGAAAATAACCAGACAACATGCGACCCAAATTCAATATTGGGTGGGCAAAGACGAGTTAACGACGTTTGCGGGTCCATATGGTTTTTGATGGGCGGGTTTGGTTTACAATATTTTGACCACGGACACCCGAACTCGCCCGATCCAATATACTATTAAAAATTAAAAGTTATACTACTTAAACTAAAAAGGCCCAATAACATCAACTCATTTTTTCACTCAGACCTCACCCATTAGATTTCAGTAACCCTAATTTTCATCCAGACTTCACCCATTAGATTGCAGTAACCCTAATTTTCACCCTGATCTCACCCATCACTCTCTAGTCTCTACTCTCTCTTCATTCATTCAAGTTTCAGTAACCCTAACTTTCACCCTCACTCATGATTCAACTCAACATTCACTAAGAAACCCTAGCCGCCATTGTCTTCATCGTGCAGCCACACATCCTTTATACGATCTCCATCATTTTTTGTTTTGATATGAATCGTAGTCACCTTTATCTTTGTCATTGTCACTACCATTTTTTCGTTACTAAGAATGAAAAGGTTAGTATTTATTGTATAATAGTATTCTGGGTTTTTATTTTCTTTTGTGTTTTATGAGTTTTTTGACATTTTAAATTTGTTGAAGTTTTATTTTGTTCTTGGTTTGAGTTTTGAATCTGTTTTGGGTTTTTGATTTTTTTTTTGTGTATTATGATTTTTTCTCATATTTTAATTTTTGTTGAAATTTTATTTTTGTTTTGGGTTTGATTATTGAATCTGTTTTGGATCTTTTAGAGTTTCTTTTTTTTTTAATCGTTAGTATGTATTGTATAATAGGTCAGTTTCTGATTTTGTTTTTTATTTTTATGATTTTTACTGAACTTTTTCTGTTGTTATGATGTTATAGTGAAAAGAGTGCAACAATTCTCTCAACCTCTACAAGATTTTGTTTTTCTCAGTCAAGTTTTAGTGAGACGTGAAATAAAAGACATGAAACTTTTGTAAAGAACAATCTTGAGTACTCATTGTTTGAGATATAATAATACATTTGAAACATAAAAGAACACACGATCTGAAAGACAAAGCAGCAAAAAACTGGATCCAAATATACAATTATAAAATAATATAACTATAAGGTTGATATTAGATATATACGTCAAATTACTTCTAGCCACGATAATACAACTATATTATGTCTTCTCTAATTTCATTTTTACTTCTTTTTCTATATGCATAGAGAGAGTTTTCCTTCATTTTCCATATGCATACACATAGAGAGAAACTGCAAAGTCTCGAGGGAACAAGAATATAATAATTTATGGATGGTGTTTCTTTAATTAGGAACCACTAATGTCCAACAACAATATTTTTTTACTTTGCCTAAATGCCCAACAACATTCTTAAACAAATACAAATTGTTGCTTACTCAAACAAAATTGTGGAAAACAACTGAAAGGACATTATGAATTTTAGTTTACATCTTAAATTTGTTGGTAAGAAGTATATAAGATAAACCCACACACAATCTTTTAAGTGTAGTAAATTTCATTCATTGACCTAGTATAACTGTTTATAAAGACAAAATAAACAGAAAAAAAATATGAAAAAAATTATAGGGACCCTTAGGCCCAAACATTATCTTATATTGTTTCTTACTAAGATGACCTTGTTTTGCAACAACATGGAATGGGTCATAGTCATTTCTGGCCACAATATAAGTAGTTTGTTTATTTGTTTTTATCTATGTTACTTTCTTATTTAAACGTAATTTATAATTCTAGAACATAATTTTTGCTTTTTTAATTGTATGGTAATTACTAAATGTATGTTTATGACTAATTTTCCTTTTTCGATTTCAGATTTTTGTTTTGTTTTATTTGTGATGTATGATATGTATTGTCTAAATGCATCATTCTCTATTTTTAAGTATGATTTTGTTTTTGGAAGTATGCACAACTATTTTTTTTTTAATGTATGATAATTACTAAATGTAATGTATAATTACTGTATTTGAAAGTATGTATACACTTTTTTTTTTTTGTAAATGTAATGTATGCTTTTAGAACATAGTTTCTGTTTTTTCAGTTTTTTTTCAATACAACCCCTTTATTAAATAATTGTCCATATAAATATTAGTTCAACCCTTTAAATATTATTACAACCACTTAAATTTTTGTAACAATCCCTTAAATCTTAATACAATCTCTTAAATAATAACTTACAACCCTTTAAATATTGAATGTTAATGTGGTTGGTATTTATTGATTAAGGCTCATTCATTATTTCAGTGATGGACTAGTCTAATCAAAATGTACCTATTCAAAATATTAACAATGATGAATATGGTGTAGTAGCAACAATAACTAATGTTGTTGGACCTTTATTGGATAATACCCAAGAAACAAAGAAAAGAAAACCTATTGCAAGTGGGCCTAAGCAGTCATCAAACTACTAAGAACATTTTAACTGAGTACTTGATTATGACGTTGATACTGCAACATGTAAACACTGCCACAAGAGATATTTGTGTGGCTCTAAATCTCATGGTACTACTAACATGAACAAACATATTAATAAATGTCTCAAAAAAAAACTATTTCTCATGTTAAACGACCCTAACCAAGCAAGTCTTATATTTTCATATGTTGAGGAATCTGGTTTAGTTCCAACTAGTAGTAGATTTAACCTTCAAGTTTGTCATAGGGCAGTGTCCGTTTTCATGGTGTTAGATGAACAACCATTTAAGGCTATTGAGGGTAAATAATTTAAATACTTGTGTAAAACATTGCATTTCCAATTTACCATTCCGCCTAGGCGCACAATAACTAGAGATTGCTTTCAGTTGTATTTGGATGAAAAACTTAAGCTGGAAGCTTTCTTTAAGTCAGATTGCAATAGGGTGGTCCTAACTACTAACTATTGGACTTCAATTCAAAACCTTAATTACTTGACTCTTACATCACATTTTGTGGATAATGAATGAAATTATCAAAAAAGAATAATTAGCTTAACAGTTATGCCTAACCACAAGTGTGTAACCGTAGGTGAAAAGATAGAAAAAGTTTTAGAGGATTGGAGAATTTGAAACGTGTCATCAATAACGGTTGATAATGCATCATCTAATGATGTTGCATTGACACTTTTGAAGAAAAAAGTTAAAAATATGAATGGGTTGATGGGGGATGGTGAATTTTTCCATGTGAGATGTTAGGCACATATTTTAAATTCGGTTGTAAATGACGGTTTGACAGAGAAGCAGGCTCGGGTCCAGACCTGCAGGCTCGGGTCTAGACATGCATGCTCGGGTCCAAACATGCATGCTCAGGTCCAGAGCAGGAGGCTCGGGTCCAGACCTGCAGGCTCGGGTCCAGACCCACAGGCTCGGGTCCAGACCCTCAGGCTCGGGTCCAGACCCGCAGGCTCGGATCCAGACCCGCAGGCTCGGGTCCCGACCTACAAGCTCGGGTCCCGACCTGCAGGCTCGGGTCCATACCAGCAGGCTCGGGTCCTGACCTGCAGGCTCGAGTCCTGACCTGCAGGCTCGGGTCCAGAGCAGCAGGCTCCATACTAGAGCAGCATGTTTGTGTGTTTCCAATGTAATATATTGCACTAATGTTGAACTTAAAAAAGAGTGAGACACTTGACTTATGATCTATTTGGATTGGCTTTTTTTGAACTGATCTATTGGCATAAACATTTATGAGACTGTTTGGCTGAGATTATGTCTATTATATTGACAATGCAATAATACTTAAAAATAATAATTTAATAAAATAATTTTTTTTGTATATATTTTTAACTATATATAAAATAATCAAATAGTTTAATTAGTTTAGGACATATATTTTACTATCATGTTATAATCATAATATGTACAAGAACTATAAGTTTAACCAATCTTCATCTTATCATCTTATAATATTAGTCACCTCTAATTTAAATAATTATTGTCATTCGTTGAGAGACAATTACATAAATTACCTGAATTTTGATAGCATTTATGTCGATATTTAGGAGTGATTAGTCGGTTTTTTTTATTGAATTTAATGATTAATAATATAAATTATTACTATTGATAAATGACTAATAATATTATAAAATAATTTATAAATTTATTATAAAGTAACTTATAAATAATTTGATAATAATATAAATTATAAATTATTATCAAATTGTAAAATAATTTATAAATTATAAATAATTGTAAAATAATTTTATAATTTATAAATTTATTATAAAATAATATTATCAAATAGATTTTGAAGATGTTAAAGAAATTGTGGAAGAAAGATGAAAATAGAGTAGGATCGAAGGAGATTAGGTATTGGGAGCATAATTAAGAGGGGGAGAAAGGAGAAGAGGTCCACATAAGCTTTTTGGCTGATGTGGGAAATATTTGTATAGGTGACATTTGAAGGTGATGTGGCGTTAGGGGGTTGTTTTAAATATAGATAATAGATTGTTTTATGAGTGGTTTATGACTGATTTTTCATGATATTTAACAATTTCCAATAACAAATATTTCATAGATTTAAATTTTTATGCAAATTTTTATAATACAATATTATTAATTAATTTGTAAATAACGTTTTAGTTGTAATTACATGATTCTTAACCGTGTTAATTTTAAGGGAGAGAAAAATATTTAGACATCACAATTAATGTCGCACACTATATTTATATTCGGTTTTTATCTTTTCATAACATCTAATTTTAACGACAAAGCTTTAAAAACAAAAATTACAAAATGTTTCTAAAATAACATTTGTTCTCTCAAATTTGAACCCAATCATGCACTTTATACTTACAGAAGTGTCATTAGGCATAATAATATTCCAAACGGTCTCGTAATAAAAAATATATTTTAAAATTTTAAATCCTAGATTTGGGTAATCCAGCCGTGTTATGTATATTTTGAAAGACGATATTAACTAATGGTTGCATGTGGAGGAATCGCTGTTAAACATAACACCATCTGCTGTTAAAGATAAACAATTCATTAGTAATGGCCTATACGTTCAAGACTTCAATAAAAATTATAAGAAATGTTCATAATTGAGGAGGAAACTAGACCTTCATCACATCTTTGATCCTCTAAAGATGAGAATCTCTCCATAGGGCGCCTTCTGCTCAACTCTCAAGGCATCACGGGTAGCAAGAACTATGCACAACAGAGTTACAACATATATTGATGCTTGGGATGCGCAACAGAGTTATAACATGTAAATTGGAGGACTTGAGTAATAATATTAATACCACAAGTTTGATAGAAAAGTTGCGCTGCTGATTTTCGGGTCATTCCAGCAGCTAGGATATCGAGAGATTCAAATTGAGGAGCTCCTGGGGTGTCGAAATGTGCTCTCATCTGCCTGTAACATTCAAATTCAATAAATATGCTTTATTATTACCAAACGGCCACTAATGTCTCAACTGTGTGAATGCAGAGTCCTCTGGCTTTAGGGAATCCGAATTCAAAAGTAGCTTTTATAACGGAGGTTAATTAATTTCTGTAAGAGATTCATACGCTAGGATAGAATCAGTTATCTTGTCACTAGGATGGTTGCCTTGTGTTTGTGTCGGTCCTGTCTCCACAAGAAGTTCTGAAAAGAAACTTACTACGCTGAGATATGTGTTAAGTGGATAAAGAATGTATATACACACCACTGTAGATATACCAATATATAGAGAAGCCTTAACAAGTACCTTGATCAGGTGTTGGGCCAATGTCAGACAGCCTAGATAACTTGAAATTTACATTCCTGAAATTTTCATTCTCTGCTACTGGCTGAAGCCCTCCGCTGCTGTTTCCAGATGATGAATACCTTCTCTTTCTGATTCTGTTAATAGTATTTAAGGAATGGTCAAAACTTTTTTATAAGTAATCATTTAACTGGATTCTATAAGAGGTAAATTGTACTACCTTCCTTTCTCAAAGTCTGAATGTGAGGAAAGACCATGTTCAGATACTGTACTTGGGATGGAAAATGCAGTGTCTACTCCTGGAATTGTGTCTGAAGGAACAATTATATCGCAATTTCTTAGTTGTTATACCCATACACTTCATCAATTACTTTTGAGAAATGAATGATCAAATAGACTTTATTTCATGTGCTATATGAAATCCTTAAATTTTAACAAATCATCTTGATATTGTCAACTCGTATATGTCCAATAAGATGACAAATAAAACTAGTATGAAATCTGGTATATGTCATGTACTATTTTAAGTGTTAAAATTTTGGTAGAGACATATAGGAGCTGACAAATAAAACTATATGAAGATGTACTAGTCTCTCTATCAAGATGACACATACCAGATTTCCCTGATGAAACATGGGGAGTAGCTTCAGGTACTCTAAAACCATTGTCAAAGATCTGCGCCCGCCCCGTCTCTACCGGAGCATTAAATAGGTTGTCTAGCCTACTTTCAAAATCTTCGAAATGCTTCGCAGATGGAGATTTTATTAGCAATAAATTACATTATCCTTCCAAGATACTACAAATCAACAGATTCATGTACGAGACTTACAAATCCTGTGAAATCATCGTTGGTATTAGGAACTCCTGGAGGTGATGAAGCTGATGGCTCTGGAGGATATTGTGTCGAAATCCTTGTTGCTGCATAAAATAAAAGTTGTTTGTTACCTTCTGCTTAACTCTTTCAACATCAAGGTTGAGTAGTTCCACAGAGAGAGAGACTCTATACTAACCTGAAGGTGAATCATGGGGTGGTTGAGTGCTCTTAATCCATAAATCAAGAAGAGGTGCTGGATAATATATATCTTTGTTTACACTTGAATATAAGTCACCCATTAGCGCAACGGGTGGCAGCTTCATGAGGTCAACTATCTTTGTTGAAGACATGATATCAGTGCGCTGAAACATAGATAAGCAGCCTCACACTAAGTATACAGTTGTCTAAGTAATTCCATTTTCATCTCTTCGCACATCGTATTTTTACAATACTAGACTCCCTCTTTAGTTCAAAAAGAAATCATTTGATTCAAACTAAAGAATAAATATGAACTATGCATTACTTGAGCTGTCTCTTTAGTGTTAGGTTTTGGAAATTTAAGTGACTGATTAGTAATTAGGAATAAGTAAAATGAAGACAACATGAGGAATAGGCCGATATACTTATTGACTTATGGTGTCAACCTTGTTACTGTGATTTGTTGCCTAACCAATTGATGCACATGCATCTCATTCAAAATGTATAATGGATTGGTATAGAGAATATCAATTGCAAACCTTTTTCTTTCTTCCTCTTCTTGAGACTAAATCAGAAGCACTTTGAAGCCAGCGATGGTATATATGAGCAGGGATCATGGTTTGCTCACAATCCATTGTTATTGCCACTGGTTTTCCTCTTTTCCTCTTAGTTGTCCCTCGCCTTTTATGCTCCTGGTGTCTAGCTTGAATGTCGTCATTAGGTTGTTGGCTGATCGGGTGCTCAGGAGGTTGGTCTTGATTTATATCATCTAAAGATTAGTTATATCATATATGTCAGCTAGCAGTTTATTTTCTCTTTTTTATGTTGACAAGGTTTCATTATTAAAAGAAACATTTGTTTGAAATTCAATGATTTAATAATGTGGGGGAAGAGTCTAATTCAGATTGTAAATGATAGAACAAAAATGTGCATGGCAAGAAACTGGAGAGCACTATGCTCCATAGTGGCTGTCAAATTTGACCCCTTTTAACTCAACACTAAAAGTTCAATTGGATTTGTTTTCAACTGCCAAACATAGTACTTAGCAAAATGGAAGGAAGAGACAGCATAATATGCAAAATCAGCAATATCAAGATAATTCTCAATGATAATTCATACTTAATGATACTAAAGGAAGTTATGTTCTAGTACACTCTTCATCAAATACTAGGATAAGCTTACACAATATGGAAAATATGGCGTAAAGAAAATGAAATGCAATTGAGGTGAATGAAATACTTGTTCCAACATTTTCTGATCTACTCAATATGGAAAAACAACAAGCTTTATTGAAAATCTTGGTGTTTACAACTAGTCATGTAATTGATATGTTGCTCACCTCTCTTT
Organism: Cicer judaicum; assembly: GCA_037974835.1. NCBI lineage: Eukaryota > Viridiplantae > Streptophyta > Magnoliopsida > Fabales > Fabaceae > Cicer > Cicer judaicum. Next base: position 1,401,903 of record JBBPBS010000247.1, read on the forward strand.
GGGTCATCTGGAGGAGGTGGGGAGGGTATAAGAATACTTGGAATTTGATTATAATCTCCTGATGTTACATTTACCTGTGTTTCGTCATCTCCTTCAATATCAAACCTGCCACAAGATTCACAAATACAAACGGGTAAGATGACGATTATAATGAATAATTTTCTCAAGATTCAAGAATCAGCTAACAGAATTAATGGTTCATTGATCTATGACACAATGCAAATGTTTATCGCTGCATTCAATTCTGACATACATAGTACAAAGCTTAAAATTAAAATGATTAAATCAAATACTGCAAAAAGAAGGATAGTGGAAGCCAAAAACCTCTCAAAGCGATTGTGTGGATCGACATTAGCTTGGAAAGATTCAAATAATGTAATATTCTCCGCATCAGCTGAAAAATGTTGAGTCAGCCTTTGGACACTAAGACCCAATAGACATGTAAATGTTTAACAAATTCAAGGATGAAAACCTTGATGGAGATTATCCAATGGATCTTCATCCTCTCTTCCTCCATTACCAATGTTAGGTTCTTCCACAGCATCCAATCGCTGCAACAATAGAAAAGTATAGATAAGCCCCAATACACAATTGTGATTAGACCAATGCCTTACATTTGTCTAAGGTAACCAAGTAAATTAAGATTAACACACTACGGATTTAATTTATATATATTATCACTGTAAATAATATTTACACTATCGGTCAATAACAATTGTTAAATTAATAGAGATTTTTTATTTTTTATTTTTGCCAAAACTACCTCTAAAGTCATGCTCATGAATGTTTGTGATGTGCTGACAGTGTAAAATCGGTACACCGACAATACATAGTAATTAAACCCGTTAACACAATTATTTTTTTTTTTTAAATTATTTTTTTTTTAAAAGTCTTGCAGCAAAACTCACACAATTGAACTACCAATTGAGGTATACTTACTAGACACATAATTTAGCGTTTGATCATGAAATAAACACGTTTCTTTCGTAGAAAGTCACAGCTAAATTATAAATTGATTTTCATTTCTACATAAGAAAACCTTGCATTAGTATTTTACAAATAAATGAAATAACATGATTTGCTTGGTATCACTTGCTCAACATTACTTAAATGCTATATCCATTGTCTGTATAATGCATTACACACCATGGTAAAATAAGCGGTTTGTTGGAACCCCATTGTAGCTGTTGCATTGGAAAACTGGAGGGACTGTTCAATATCACCCAGAGTCATCTCTTCTTTCTCTGGCATAGTGATTGTCCCTTTCCTGTCAAAAGTTAATACACATAACAAAGGGAAATCAAATTAAGAAAAAGAAATGAAATACGAACTCCCTATTCAGCTCAACTTCAAAACTTCAAACCATATATGCAAGTTAAAATGGAAAATAATAATTAGAGCGAATGTGATGTGACTAACTTGGCTTGAGATTTTCCTTTAGGAAGCATTGTAGGATCTGGAGCACTCTTTACCTTCCAAGCTTCATTTATCTCAACCTTACACAATCAAATTAATATTATAGCGACATTGAATCTATTGGAAGAAAAATCATAATAAAAAAAAAACGTGGATGTAGAACTTTATACCAGTAGACGTGAAACGTCATCTGCAAGAAAAAAGGTAAAATTCAAAACAAAACAAAAAACAGAGTGATTTCAGAAACGTTGTACTGTAATAGAACTTCATTGCTTTAACGTTTAATTAATTAATTAATTAATTAATCACGAAAATGGAAACAAGGACGAAATTTACCATAAAGTAGCTTCACTTTTCTCTCGTACACAATCACTACTCCTCCTAATAAAAATAAAATGCAAAATCCATTAAAAAGAAGGATCAGAGAGAGAGTGAGAGAGAGAGAGAGAGAATGTACCCATGAGAATTCCAGAAAGTCTAAGAGCCATAGGAATCGATGGATTCAGAATCTCTTCACTGTGAACAAGCAAAAGAAAACGACATCGTATAACGAATTCGGTTAACTATGATATAACGCAATAAAAGAAGAAGAATAAGCATATATAAATTAATAATCAATAATGGTTACCAAATCTTGATGATATTGAGTTTATTTAACTTTCTTCTGTTTATCTTCGAGTGCATAGTCGCAGCCATCCTTCATCAAAAAAGCAATTACGATTATCATTTCTCATTATAGCAAACAATTAAAAATATATATATATATATATATATATATATATATATATATATATATATATATAGAAGCTTTAAAAGAAAACTAAAATCCAAACGCGCTTTTGTAAATTAAATAACGAATTTATATATTTACAGTCGAAGTTCAACATTCCAAAATTAGTTCAATAGAAACTAGCTAGCTATAAATGGTTCTGCAGAAACAGAGACATGAAAATGAATGGTGACTAAATTCAAATGCAGTTGAAATGAATAATTAATTTAAAAGAGATGAAAATTGAAAACGTGAAATAGTAAAATGTAAGTACCAAATTTGACCGAGTGGAGCTTTTCGAGCAAGAAGCTGATGAGAGTAAAACATTTTCTAGCTATGGAGATAATAAGTTTAATGTATTGTATTTTTTAAATTTTTTGCAAAGGAAGTTTAATAATGTATTGTGAAGTTGAAGAAAATTGAAAAGACTCTCTCTGAACTCTCTTATTAAAATGTAATGCAACAACAAGCAAGAAAAGTGCTACGCGAGAGGAAGAACGTGGTAGTGGTAGAGTACACTGAGCTACGCAAGAGTGCAGCGTATTATTTAGTGTTAAGAAGGAAGATTAATCCACGTGGACTCTTGAACGGTTCAGAGTCAATGGGATTGGGATGGAGTGTTAGTACGAGTGCTGGACTAGCTGTAGAGGATTCAAAGTATGTACTCTTGGCTGTTGGAGTGGGACCCACGTGATCAACGAATTTCTCACTCGTTCACTACACAAGCGAATTCGTTAGGAAAACTAACTGTGATTACAGTTTTAAAAAATTTATACGAACTTTTTGTCATTAGCGTTTTGGGGTGCGTTTGGATGTCATATTTTGGGCTTGGTAATGGGATTTAAATGAGAAACTATAGTCATTCAAATTCATTGTATTATGTAACTAATAGATTATAGTTTATAGCTTGTATATTTATTGATTAATAGAATGAACAATAGTCACTCTTTCAATCTCTGTTACCATTTGCAAAATAAACATATTTGTTCATTTCATTACGCAACCAGCATACAAGCTTTTGTATACGAGGTTATAAATCATGTTTCCCTCCTTAATAAAATTAATTTAATTAAATACCTTACTTTAGCTGATTCAATTTTATCTACGCTTTGGTGTCCTATTAGCAATGTCATAACATAAAAAGTGAAATATAAAACCACTTAACTATATATAGCTGTTCTATTATTTATTTTGTTGGTCTTTAGATAGCTGTTTTATTTTAATTGGCATAATTGCACTGAAATGTGTTTTTGTCGTTAGTGTAAAAAAATGTTTTTAACATGTGTTTCCGATCAAGTTAATTATGTCGTACTTAAACATAGATTTAATGAGTAAATCAAAAGTTTTCATGAAATTGTAAATGTCAAATAAATTGCTCTAAGAATTGTATAAAATGACAAATGTCTCTCTAACAGTTAAATGACATAAGGACACACCACGTGGCAAATCAAGTAAACATGACGCAGTTTGACATTCTATGTCATGGAGCTAAATAGCTAAATTGTAAGGAAAATTGATTGCATTGGTGTGAAACCACAACAACTATGTTATTTGTCAATTTAATCTTTTTTTCCCAGATCCGAAAATTCCCAATCATTTATCCTTCTTTATCTTCTTTCTCATTTCCTATAATTCTCCAAATTCAAAAATCAATTCTTCATTTACAAAGGGTAAACAAAGCGAGGCAACTAAAGCTATTTTTAAAGCTTTGGTTTCAATGGGAGCCAAATTTGAATAGGAGATGACTGAGAGACCAAAAGGGCAAGTTGATATAAAATATTAATATGGATTGGAATTGTTATTTTGTTTCTGGTGTACTTTAGGTAACATTTGTCGATATGTTCCAAATTTCATAGAGCATTTTGAAATTAACTATAAAATTGATAGGAGTATTTTTTTTTCCATTGACATTAGCACTTCCAAAATAACTTGTTGTCATGTTTGGTTTATCCTTTGAGAATGGAGTACCAAACCTAATCATTTTCTAGATTTTAGGATTTTTGAAGTTGGGAGATTAGGGTATTATAGGAAGAAGATAAAGAAGAAATTATAAGAGATTTTTGGATTTGGAGATTAGGGATTTGGGGAAGAAGATGAAAATGACAAATATTATAATAGTTGGGTTTTCAATGCATTGCAATGGAGTCGTCCTTTCAATTCAATCATCTAACTCCTTAGCAGAAAATGTCAAATTGCTCCATGAACACCTAATGTGCCATGTGGTATGTCATCGTATCATTTAATGTCCCATATTTGATAGATGTAACAATTTAATTGATACTGAAGTCTACCACAATCACAAGTATTTGGACACACAATTTAAGCACACATACAATTTTTTTTAAAATAGAAAGATAAAATATTAAATAATATATATTTTTGTGTTTGTGTATGTGCCCAATAATTGTGTTCAACCAAATATTTTTTTTGACATTATTCAATTTTAATTAGAATTTTGCTATCTCATAAAATTCAAAGAATAATTTTTTTCTTCTTCTGTAATTCAAAGAATAATTTAATTGCCTAGATTCAATTTTAATTAGACATTTGTCATTTCATAAAATTCAAAGTGCAATTTGAGAAACTCTTCCAATTTCAAGGAGACTTTTGTTGGTTTACTCTAGTTTTAATCTTTGCTACAGTAATTCAAAGTGCATCATCTTTTTTTTTTTACCTCAACTATACCTTTGTATCATCAAAATCATGTCAAGAGTGCAATTTCATTATTTTGAATAAAAAATAAAAGATGGACATAACTCATAAGGACAGTGAAGCAATGTCACGTAGTTGCCTTGTACTAGAGTAAGGGACAATGAAGCAAACTTTGCATAATCCACATATTCCATCGGTCACGTGAACTCCAATATTCTCTTCTTTCCACATATATTAAACACACACAAAAACACTTACTCTAGAAACAATAAAACTACCCCTGAATCTAAAACTCCAAACCGAAAGATCCAAACCAGAAAACACAGGTTTGGTAGATGGAAAGGCTAGTAGAAGTGTGCGAACCAGCAGAGGTTCGGATAGAATTTGCACTGAACTGCAAATGCCGAACCACAATACAGCTTCGTTCTCTAAACCCAACCACACCAATGGCTTTCAAGATCCAAACTTCATCACCCAACAAATTCCTAGTCAACCCACCGAGTGGACTCATTCCTCCTCTCTCCTTAACCACTTTCCAAATCATCCTCAAACCGCAATCTCGTCTCCCTCGTTCCTACCCACGCTCACCCGCCGACCGTTTTCTCATCAAAACCGCTGAGTTCGTTAACTCGTCCGGTTCAACTCACCCCGATTCAATCAACTCGTGGTTCGCCACTCGGCCTTATGGTTTTTCCACTTATGATGTTAAGCTTAAAGTTGCTTTTGTTGGTCCTCTCCTTCTATTCGACGCCGTTTCTCGAAGTGATTTTGAGTGTGTTAGGAGTTTGATTAAACGGCAGCGTTCGGTTTTGTTGGATATGAATTCGGTTGAGTCTGAGTCGATACTACGAATTGCTACTGAGTTGGATAACCCGGACGATATGGTTCACCTTTTGCTTGAAGCTGGGTTGAGGATTCGTGAGACCGTTGGATCGGAGGATTTTAAGGGTTATGGTGATGTACACGTGGCGGATGGGAACATTGCTTGTGATGAACTACATGTGAGTGCCTCATCCCTTTTTGTCCTGTTAGAGAAAAAACGGTGTTTTTTTTTTTTCAATTGAAAAAACGGCGTTGAACAGATTCATGTTAAGCCCAAAAACCTCTTAGTTAAGGCCCATCATGTCATACAAATACAGAGACCTTTTTTGTTAATATGTTTGATTAGACTGTAAAGCTGTTTTTTTTGTAGTGTTACCATAAGAATTTTCTGAAGCAACTTTTACTGTGGAGAAAAGAACATAAATGGTAAAAACATTTACCTTAACTATCTAAAATAACTTTTACTTTGAAGAGAAAAAAGAACCATCATAAAACTTTTAAACGTTATTTAAAAATTTATAGACAATTGATTATATTTCTTAGAATCCAAGTATAAATTAATGGTTTTTTTTTTTAACAATAATTCGATTGATGTTAGGTCAGTTAAAATAAATAAATATGTCCTTCAAATTCAGTTTGTTGAAATTGACACTAATCAGATTACTCTCTCAACCATAAATAAATTAAGAATCGTTAACTTCTACCTTCTAAAGAGTATAATCAATTTTAAATACGGTTCGTTATGGATTTTGTCTTTATTAGAATTTGCATATTTTAGAAAAGATTATAGTAAAAGTAAGTTTTACAATATACAATTTAAAAAAAAAAAAAACAAGTCTTAAACTTGAAGTTTCTATTGCACAAGTAACATTATTTTACACATGTCTCAAATGAAGGAATATAACTAGAGGTATTTTTGTCATTCTACATGTAAATGTACATTACACAATATTTAATTATTTACATATTTCTCAAATGAAGGAATATAATTTCAATAAACACTAGAGGTATTTTTGACATTGTACATGTAAATATAGACGTATGCTACCAACATTAGGAATGTGGTTAACAATTTTGTTTGTTTATGTTAGGTGGAGGATATAGAGCAAGGAGAATTGGTGTTAGAGGCTTCAAGGCAAGGAAATGTGAGGGAACTCGAGTCACTATTGCGAAGAGGTGTGAATTTCAACTACCGTGATCATTATGGTTTAACACCACTTCATGCTGCTGCATTTAAAGGGCACAAGAATGTAGTGTTGATGCTTAGTGAGGCAGGATTGGACTTAGAATGTGAAGATGATGAAGGTCATGTGCCCTTGCATATGGCTGTGGAGTGTGGTGATATTGAGACCGTTAGGATATTTGTTGACAAGGGTGTGAACCTTAATGTTATAAATAAGAGGGGTGTCACACCTTTGTACATGGCTAAAGTTTGGGGATACGATGATATATCTCAGTTGCTTATTAGCAAAGGTGGGTTGTCTACCCTTTCTATGACTTTAGCTTAAAATTGTATTTTTTTGTTTTTATTATCAACTATATTATATGAAAATCAAATTGAGTTTGGAAAGTAGATGATGGTGATGAGACAATTGATAATGTACTTGTTTACGTTATCAAATTGAGTTTGGAAAGTAGATGAAGGTGTTTGTGCTTCATAATTTTAATTTAAAGTCATTTTCAAATATCTAATTAAAGAATAGAGCTCTGAATGCATTAATTAGTATGGATCTTCAAATAAGATTGTTTTCTAAAAAAAAAACTAAGATTGTTGCATTAAAATTTAAAATCAAATACAAATAGTCTTTAACTTTGTATTTTTTATATTTAATTTTTAATGCAACAGTTTTGGTTGAAGATCCATAGCTATTTCTATTTTAAATCCAACCTTAAAATATGGTGCACAATATTGTTTAATTAGCTACGATAATAGTTGATATGTGTTGTAAAAAAATTAGCTAACATGTGACATTTTCTTCAAATTTTGTAAAGAATGTTACTCTTATTATTTATTTAATTTTTTTTTAAAATGTATAGTCCTCTATTATGATTAATCTATAATTTCGATCTCTTATTTTTAATTTCATAATTTTAGTCTATTGTATTTTAAATTACACGATTTTAGTTGAGGTCAAGTTAACATTCCATTTTTAACTTGTGGCAATGTAGTTGCTGATGTGACTTTGAATACATAGTTGACGTGGCAATAGAGTGATGACATAACTTGCCCATATAATATTGTGTTATAAATTAAGTAGTATATTTATAACCAACTTTTAATTATTATTTATTATTAAATTATAAATAATCAAGTGAGTATATAATAACCAAAAATAAATGTTATAAAGATCACGTTAGATCCAAAGGGTTAAGATAAAAGTAAATAAATTACTGTAAACTATTGAAAAAATAAATAAATAATCTTCTTTCAAGGAAGCTTCACAAAGTACAAAATTAAAATTAAAATTTGTGAAAGTTTAATTTTCACATAAACGAAAAAATTCGTAGTTATCAATGTAAAACCTGTTAATGACTTTAAAAGGATGGAAAATGCTATGGTGAAGTGGACAAAACAAATTTTCTGGTGAAGTTATCTCAATCACTAATAATACTTGACATTTGATTTAATGAGATCAAGTCAAAATAGAGTGTGTTGCAAGTTGCAACTAATTTATACAATCGCCCTTGCATTGCCCTTAATATTTTTTATTTTATTTTACAATATTCTCTTATTTATTTCTTGAATTATTTAATATTTGGTTTCCTTTAATATTTTGTATTTATTCTTTTCTACACGTATTTTTTTTAATCTAACATTTATTTCTAGAATCATTTAATATTTTGTATTAATTTATTTATTTATGGACTAATTACTGTGCATTTATAATTTTTGTAATAATTTTATAAAAAAAACATTTTCAACCCTGGGATAGTTAGAATTATAATTTATAAGTTGTAATTAGTTTAATTAATCAAAATATAATTATTTAATCGTTGAAATTATATTTTTTTAAGTCATATTTAATTTAATTAGCTAATATTAAATTGTCGCATGTTAAATTTAATTAGTTAAGATTGCACTGATCATCAAATATAATATTTTTAAGTCATATTTAGGAGAAAAGCACACCTATATCCCTTTTTTTTTCTCCATTAACCGAATTGCCCCACTTCCAAAATAATATACAAAACTGTTCTACTTTTTCTCTCCCGTTGATGGTCGCAGGGCCAGGCAACGAAGTCATTTTTTTCCCACTTCACATGGTCGCATCCCCAGGATGCGACCTTATATAGCCCAACGTTTTTTTTTTCTTACTTTTTATAATTATTATTAATTAAATTTACTATTATTAAATAATTTTAAAATAATAAAAACATTTAAAAATTCAAAATAATATTATAATAAATAATAATAACATTATAAATTTAAATAATAATAATAATAATAACAATAATAATAATATTATATTTACTATTATTAAATAATTTAAAAATAATAAAAACATTTAAAAATTTAAAATAATATTATAATAAATAATAATAACATTATAAATTTAAATAATAATAATAATAATAACAATAATAATAATATTATATTTACTATTATTAAATAATTTAAAAATAATAAAAACATTTAAAAATTCAAAATAATATAATAATAAATTTAATAACATTATAAATTTAAATAATAATAATAACAATAATAATAATAACAATAATAAGAAAATTAGATTAATACATTAAATTAAAAATACATTAAATTAAAAATACATTAAATTAAAAATACATTAAATTAAAAATACATTAAATTAAAAATATATTAAATTAAAATGAAAAAAATACATTAATTTTGAGTAGATGTGCCTGCAGCGTTTGAACAAAATTGAACAAAATTGAGCATGGTATCGTTTGAGTTGTGTTGCTCCAGATGCACCCAGTGCATGGATATTTCCACTTGCACAAAGGTAACTATTGCACATAATTTTTATATATTTTTATTTTTTTTAAACTTATTATTTACCGTATTACTAATTTTATTATATTTTTATTTTTTATATATTCAACAGATTTAATTTCGGGGGTTTAAATTTCAGTAAAGCTCCTCACAACGATATAGAAGGATACCGGAATACAATTGATCATATGATAGTTCAGGAAGTAATATATTCATTCTCATATAGTTGCACTTTTAAATTTATTTATATATCTTAATATTTACTTTAGCCTATTTTTTTAACATCCAGTTTCGTTGGAGACCGTATCTCGGATTCCAACACGAGGTACCCGAACTGGAGATCAACACTTGGACTGCATGTACTTATCTGCACTGCTATCATATCGTTGAAAAACATCATGCAGATAGAGTCGCACTTCAGTTCGGTTTTCATCAACAAATTCCACCACCTCCAGAAGATATGACGCTCTACCATGAGATCGACATGAGATGTGGCATTGATGATAATTGGAGTGTGGTTTGGAAAGATGAGATTCAACATTGGAATGAACGTCACAATTACATATTGCAAGGTCAGTACATCGAATGTGTTTTACGCTACACTAACGAATATATGAATTGGTTCATGAATCACACTAAATTATACATATCTGTGGAAAGATATTTGCGTGATCCACGTTTGCAACCTTCAACATATCCTGATTTTCACTTTATGCCTCAATCAATTCCACAACAAAATATCATGCACCAAACACCATCTTTGTCATCACCACAACATCTTCATGAAGCTGCAGATATACCAACTCAATACTACGTTCCTTCAGTGCCAACAATACCAAGTCCCATTAATCTGACCGAGAGCGGAATTTTCTATAATTTGTTTGGTACTCATTGCACAACTCTTGACTCGGCTTATGCTGTTTTTGATTCTATGTATAATGTTGAAACTCAAAATTATATGGAAGCAAGTGGTAGTGGTTCTAATCCACAAACAGATCATAACGAGGATCAACCACAACAACCTCAACCTGTTCAAAGGCCTAGACGAGTTCGACGACCGCGTAGATGTGGAACTGGCGGTCATTTAGATGAAAATGATTAATTTTAATTTCATGTATTTATTTTTGTTGGTAGTTTTTTTTTTCTTAGTTTTTTTAATGTATTTTTAATTTAATGTATTAATCTAATTTTCTTATTATTGTTATTATTATTGTTATTATTATTATTGTTACTATTATTATTATTATTTAAATTTATAATGTTATTATTATTTATTATAATATTATTTTGAATTTTTAAATGTTTTTATTATTTTTAAATTATTTAATAATAGTAAATATAATATTATTATTATTGTTATTATTATTATTGTTACTATTATTATTATTATTTAAATTTATAATGTTATTATTATTTATTATAATATTATTTTGAATTTTTAAATGTTTTTATTATTTTTAAATTATTTAATAATAGTAAATATAATATTATTATTATTGTTATTATTATTATTGTTACTATTATTATTATTATTTAAATTTATAATGTTATTATTATTTATTATAATATTATTTTGAATTTTTAAATGTTTTTATTATTTTTAAATTATTTAATAATAGTAAATATAATATTATTATTATTGTTATTATTATTATTGTTACTATTATTATTATTATTTAAATTTATAATGTTATTATTATTTATTATAATATTATTTTGAATTTTTAAATGTTTTTATTATTTTTAAATTATTTAATAATAGTAAATTTAATTAATAATAATTATAAATAGCAAGAAAAAAAAACATTGGGCTATACAAGGTCGCATCCTGGGGATGCGACCATGTGAAGTGGAAAAAAAATGACTTCGTTGCCTGGCCCTGCGACCATCAATGGGAGAGAAAAAGTAGGACAGTTTCGTATATTGTTTTGGAAGTGGGGCAATTCAGTTAATGGGGAAAAAAAAGGGATATAGGTGTGTTTTTCCCCATATTTAGTCCAATTAATTAAGATTTAATTGTTGGATCGTTGTAAGTAAAATATTTAAGTCGTAATCAGTCTAATTTATTAAGATCAGACCATTTGATCTTTGAAATTGAAACGCTTAAGTCATGTGTAGTCAAACTAGTTAAAAAAATCGATGAAATTAAAATTTGTAAGTTATGTCAAGTCTAATTATTTAATATCGAACATTTTGATCATCAAAATTAGTATTTATAAGTCATATTTAACTAATATTAGTATTTATAAGTCATATTTAGTTTAATTAATTAAATATTACTTATAAATACTAATTATAATTTATAAATCATAATTAATTAGCATTTTGATCATTAAAATTGAATTATCATAATTAAAATTTATAAGTCATAATTAATTATGACTTATAAAAATATGACTTATAAATACTAAATATGACTTATAAGTCATAATTAATTAGTCTTATTAGTTATGTTAAAGTCATAATTAATTAAAATTTGTAAGTTATGTTAAGTCATAATTATGATTTAAATTATAATTATTTGATAATTAATAAGTCATAATTAATTATAATTTATCATCATAATTATAATTTACAAGTCATAATTAATTAATATTGAGTAATTTGATTATCAAAATTAGAATTTTACAT